>CAJUXJ010002529.1:0-57582 GCA_910589775.1 Avena eriantha
GCATTAGTCTCTTACAATACATCATAACCACATTCATTGTTGTGGTGGGATAAAGGCCAGCATGTTAGCCGAGGTTCGGCTCATGGCCAAAGCGGGATGCTGGCCATGGTCACCTTAAGGCAGGCCGAATATCATCGGGCGTAAACCCGATCGGCCACCAGGGGGTCTTAGCCGCCAACTACAGTCTCAACCGACTCAAGGAGTAAGTCGGAAATGCCTGTTTTACTTGTATGCAGGAACGGGTGTGGCCGGATCAACTATGATCCAGGTCACGTCTAGCTTCTAGGAGAAGGAAGGAATCTCGCTGGTCAAAAGAAGCCCTGGTACGCACTACCTGAGCGAAGCAAGAAAGGGCAGGACCACCGGGGCGTGGCCGACAAGGATAACGATGCCCATGTCGGGCTGACGCGGGCGCCGCATAGGCTCACGTAGCCTCTGCATGTGTGACGTGGGGAAAAGCACCCCGGTCGGTTTATTACTTTGGAAGGAGGCATATTCTTAGGAATATGCCTCCACGTATGCCCTAGACAGAGACCGAGCTCCCTCTTTATAAGGGGGCTAGGGTTTCAGTAGAAGGGGGTTGGGCTATTCTGATTTGGCTAAGGTTTGAGGGGTGATCTGTGGGTGAGAGTAAGAGAGCTCCTTCTTCCTCCTCTCGCCAATACAGCTCTAGGAGCACTTGTAATCTTGGAAGCAAAGCAAATATAAACTTCTTTGTGAAGAATCACTTCACTATCCCTCCCTGGATTCCCCTAGCGTGTATTAGTCCCCACCTTTAGCCTATCTATGCATCTTCCATGACACTACCACGTCAGTTGGCGCCCACCGTGGGGCTAGCGGCGCTAGCAGGGGTCAAGATCCGGACGGGAATCATCATCGGCACCGGCGAACGCATCGTCTCCGGGCTCGTTCAGCGCTTTGGAGCGCTGGACTTCATCAACGACAACGCTGGCTGCTTCGGCCCGCGCCCACTTCCGCGCAATGGCCTCTTCATCAAGCTAGGCATGCACAAGGTCTACGTTGTTGTTGACGTGTTGTGTGTTCATCCGCGTCACATCGTCGAGGCGGGGGAGCCACCCCTCACCGTGGTTCCCGGGACGCGTATCGCTCGCTCCCCGGACCATGCAGAGGTGATGATGACTGCGCCTGGTGCGGGCACGAGCAAGGATCTGGCGCCAAATCCGGAGGTAACGCCTAAGGCACCTAGGAAAGGTAGAGGTCCTCCACTAGAGAGGCCAGAGAATGTGTTGAGGCAAGCGATGGATAGCTTGGCAAACCCTGTGGTAGCAGCAGTAGATCCGGCTCGGGCGCAGGCCGAGCTAGAAGAGACTAGGCAAAAGATACTAGAGGGTGCAAAAAAGATAGCCGCGGCTCAGCAGTCGTTGAACATGACGCTGCGTGAGTACGCAAAGGCGAACAGAGTTGACGCTGTAAAAGTGAAGGGGCGAAATCTCATGAGCGATATGAACAGAGAAGGTGATACTGGAATTGAGGAATCAGAAAACTGTTTGTCTGTGGGGCTGGCAGGGTATAGTACCCCGGCAAAAAAACCTCAGAGCAACGGATGCAGCTGCATCCGAGTTAGAGGGTCTAACGGGTGAGGCTCGACAAAGACAACAAGATAGGGTTAACGAGCTGGTTCGGATCGTGAACAGACAAAACGAAGAATTACTCAGAGCTAACCCGGAGAGAGTTGGAGCCTCCAAGATCGTCCATTCGGCGATAGGTAACCCGGAGAAATCCATAGGAGCCGCATCGTCCCCTCATGCTTGTCCAAGGAGAGAAGAGGTAGTATCCTCGGCCAGACGGAACAAACAGATCGTCCCGTATGACCCAACATGGGCAGGGAAAGGAAAAGAAGCACAAAAAAATGATGATCGACGGAGTGTGAGCCGAGGTGAAGCCGGCCGAGGTAACCGCGACCAAGGCAATGCCGGTCAAGGGAACGCTGTCAACGGCAATGCTGGACAGCGAAACTCGGCAGGCGCAGGACAACCGCAGCAACGGAATATACCAAGGCAAGAGCAAAGTGTCGGCCGAGGTATGCAACAAAAAGGTGCTCCGTGAGAGCAAGAAAGGTATAATGATGGAGATTCGGAAATGGCAAACTCGGGATACCCAAGACCAGACTATCACGTGATACGGTCAAGATTGGGAAGCAGGGATTTGGTGCCAGATGATGCCAGGTTGAAACTGGATCGACTGTATAGGTCGAAACAGATCGAATGTCAAGGTCCACCGGGTCCAGCATGCTTTGGACCCCGGATCATGAAGGAGCCACCGGTACCCAACTTCCAGTTACCCAAGGGCACGAAGATGTATGACGGCAGTACCAAGCCGGAGGATTGGCCGATAAACTATGCCACAGCTGTGAAAATTGCCACTGGCAACTTGAGATGGGCTGTATGATATGTACCCCAGATGTTGGAGGGGCCAGCAAGGGTATGGCTGAACAACTTGCCACCCGGAAGCATCAACTGCTGGATAGATTTTGCGGAAATGTTCATCAGCATTTTCTCGAGTACGTATCAGAGGCCAAATAGGCCGCAGACCCTAGCTATCTGCAAGCAAAGACCAAATGAGACAGATCGGGAATTTCTAACCCGATGGTGTACTATGAGAAACTCGTGTGAGGGCGTGATAGAATCACAGGACATCGCATGGTTTGCACAAGGGTGCAGATATGCAAGCGAGCTGTGGAAGAAGTTGCAAAGGAAAATGCCAACTACGTTGGCAAAGATGATCCGAATTCCAGATTCGTATGCTTTGGGTGATCCGACTCAACCTAGGCTCGTATCAAACGAGTCAAATGATGAGTACTACCAGAGAGATGGAGCCGGGTCATCCCGGAGGAATGATTACAGAGGAAAAAGGAGAGATGATAGACCGGATCATTGATACAGTTTGCAACAAGTTGCGGCTATGAATCAAGATCGGCCCGGAGCAGGGGCAGTCAGCGCCAGAAAACTAGAGGGCAATGGACTCCAAGAAACGACGGCAAGAGAACTTGGACGCCAGAGCAAAAGAGACAGTGGCAAGAAAAGAAGGACTGTCCGAGGTATACTTATGAGTCGATGTTGGACCAGCCGTGTAAGTTTCACACGCCAAATCCGAGTAACCCGGCGTGTCATACGACGAGGCAATGTGAGTGGATGCGCAAGATTGAACAAGGGGGTTCGGGGAATGCTCAGGCACCCCAGAATGATCAGCCTCGGCATGAGTTACTCCGGCAGCAATTGCTCTCCGGAGCAAACACGCAACAACTCATCTTGCCTCCCCCTCCGCTGAGGTATGATAACAATGAGAGAAGGGATGTGGTGCATCAAGTGGAAAATCAGCATCAGCCGGATCAGAGGTACCCCGGAAATGAAGGGATAAATGTGTACAGAGAGCATCATCAAAGCTATTGTGTGTTCACCACTGAGGAAACAGATAGAAAGAGCTTGCAGCGTAGGCATATGGAGGTGAATGCAGTAATGCCTGTAGTGACGAGGTACATGCCTTGGTCTGATCAGGAAATCCCAAGCTTATGCCAAGCCCTGGTTCGTATGCGTTGGTGCTGGACCCAACGTTCATTGGGCCTAGCATTAATGTAAGGTTCTCAAAGGTACTGATTGACAATGGCAGTAGCATTAACATCATGTATGCGGACACAATGCGCAAGTTGGGTATCTCGGAAAACATGCTACAACCCACGAGGACAACTTTCCATGGTATTGTGCCCGGCATTTCTTGTGAGCCCATAGGCAAGGTCCGGGTTGACGTATTGTTCGGCACGAGGGATAACTGCCGAACCAAAAATTTGGAGTTCGAGGTGGTGAACTTGGAAAGTGCATACCACGCGTTACTCGGAAGGCCAGTGCTGAACAAGTTCATGGCGAGCTGTCATATTAGTTACTTGAAGATAAAATTGCCCGAACCAAACGGGGTGATCACCATTGATGGGGATTTCCGACGTTCCATGGAGTGTGCGTCGGCCGGATCTAACCTAGCCGAATCACTTGTGATTGTGCAGGAAAAAAGGAACATTCAAGAGGTGGCGGCATTGGCTCAGTCCGCGCAGCCGTATATGCCGGCGTTGAGTAACCCGCATGGAAGTGTCTCCTTCCAGGCCACGAAAGATACCAAGAAGGTTCCTGTTGATGACATGTTCCCGGAGCGCACCTTAACAATTGGTGCCGGGTTAAGTGATAAATAGGAAAGTGAGCTCGTCAGCTTCCTCCGTGAGAATCAGGATATTTTTTGCTTGGTCCACACAGGACTTGCAAGGTGTTCCGAGGGAGTTGGCCGAGCACTCTTTGAATGTGAGACCCGGAGCCAAGCAAGTGAAGCAACCCCTCCGCCGCTTCGCTGAAGATAGGTGGAAAGTCATCGGGGATGAGATAGCTCGGTTGCTAGCTGCAGGATTTATCATGGAAGTTCTTTACCCGGATTGGCTGTCTAATCCGGTGCTTGTGGAGAAGAAGAAGGATGATCCGAACGTGGCAGTGGTTTTCCGAATGTGTATCGATTACACGAACCTGAACAAGGCGTGTCCAAAAGATCCATTTCCGCTGCCAAGAATAGATCAGGTCATAGAATCAACTGCTGGATGTGAATTGTTGTCATTCATTGATGCATATTCTGGTTTCCACCAAATACCTCTGAATCCAGATGATCAAATAAAGACTGCGTTTATTACCCCGTATTGGGCTTATTGCTATCACAGCATGCCGTTTGGTTTACGTAATGCAGGGGCTACGTGCCAAAGATGTATGCAAAAATGTTTGCACGACCAAATCGGTCAAAATGTACAAGTGTACATGGATGATGTGGTTATCAAGACCAAGGAAAGCAAAACGCTCCTTGACGATATCAGGCAAACGTTTGCGAACCTAAGGAGGTTCCGAATGAAACTTAACCCATAAAAATGCACCTTCGATGTCCTGGCTGGGAAATTGCTCGGTTTTCTTGTTTCCAGCCGAGGTATCGATGTTAATCCAACCAAAATCCGGGCCATCGAATGAATGGAACTGCCGAAGTGTCTTAACGATGTCCAGAAGTTCACTAGTTGCCTGGCCTCGTTAAGTCGGTTTGTATGTCAGTTGGGGGAAAAGGCATTGCCTCTTTACCAACTCATGAAAAAGTCGGATAAGTTCAATTGGACACCGTAGGCCGATGAAGCCTTTGCTCACTTGAAGAAGATGTTAGCCACTGCACCAGTGTTAGCCTCGCCACTATCAAAGGAGCCAATGTTGCTCTATATAGCCGCAACCAACCGAGTTGTAAGTGCAGTGATAGTGGTGGAGCGCGATGAGGAAGGTAAGTCAGTGCAAAGGCCAGTGTATTGCCTGAGCGAGATGTTGTCAGCATCGAAGCAGAACTACCCACACTATCAAAAGGTGGCGTATGGCGTATACATGGCCGCTAAGAAACTGAAGCACTACTTTGAGGAGCATCCCGTCAGGGTCATATGTGAGGCCCCCATATCCGAGATAATGAGTAACAAGGATGCGAGTGGCAGAATTGCAAAATGGGCAATTGAGCTAGCTCCTTATGCGCCGCAATAAGACAGAAGAGAAGCCATTAAACCTCAAGCTGTGGCGGAATTTTTCGTGGACTGAGCCGAGGTGCAATACGAACCACCACTCCTAGATCCGAACTATTGGCGAATGCACTTTGACGGATGAAAAACCAAAACCAGGCTAGGTACCGGAGTTGTACTGCAGATCCATTTCGCGGCATCAAACAATGTCGCGGAGTATGAAGCACTTGTGCACGGGCTCAAGGTAGCAAAAGAGATTGGGATACGTCGGATCATATGCTTTGGCGACTCGGATTTGGTGGTGGAGCAAGTGTCAGGACTGCGGGACGCCCTTGATCCAAACATGGCATTGTACAGATTTCATATGCAGAAGATATCTGGTTACTTTGAGGGATGCGAATTTCACCATGTACCCCGGGTGGAAAATGAGGCTGCCGACATGCTGTCAAAGCTCGGGTCAACCCGACAAGAAATTCCACCGGGTGTAGCATTAGAGCACCTCAGGAAACCATCCATCAGGCCCTCCCCAGAAACCGACTCAATCTATGTCCCGGAGGACACGAAGTCCGGAGCTATGCCCATGGACATTGACATGGGAAGTGGTGCGCGAAACCCGGGGACTACCTCGGCAAACCCGGGGACTGCCTCGACAAACCCGGGGACTGCTTCAGGGAACCCGGGGACTGCTTCGCAAGACCCGGGGACTGCTCAGCGTGATCAGGTTGAAGTTATTCCGGTGGATCAGATGGAGATTGATGAGGATATGTTCCCTGTGCCAGCAATACCATCTTGGGCACTACCTATATTTCAATTCCTGAAAGATGGAACCTTACCCACTGAGGAAGTGTTGTCTAGGCAAACACATAGGAGGGCAAAGGCGTACACGATCATCAATTCCGAACTATACAAAAGAAGTGTGACCAATGTCCTCCAGCGATGTGTTGACCCGGAAGAAGGGCTTGACATCGTCCGAGATATACATCAAGGGGAATGAGGGGATCATGCCTCGTCCCGAGCCTTGGTAGCAAAAGCTTTCCAGCACGGATTCTACTGGCCAAGTGCCTTAGAGCAAGCAGAAGGTCTGGTGAGAAAATGTAATGGTTGTCAGAGATATGCTACGAAGACACATATGCCAATGTCGGAACTCAAGACCATACCAATTACTTGGCCATTTGTCGTATGATGCTTGGATATGGTCGGCCCGTTCAAACCAGCAAGGGGAAATATGACTCACATTTTGGTAATGGTGGACAAGTTTACCAAGTGGATTGAAGTAAAGCCTATAAGAAAATGTGATGGAGCTACGGCCGTAACGTTTCTCAAAGATAGCATCTTGAGGTACGGTTATCCTCACAGTATCATAACTGATAATGGCACAAATTTTGTAGAAGGAACATTTGCGCGTTTCTGCCGAGATAAGAATATCCGGCTGGACGTAGCATCGGTAGCCCACCCCGCATCGAACGGACAAGTCGAAAGATCCAACGGATTAGTATTATCCAGGATAAAACCCCGGCTCATTGAGCCTCTGCAAAGATCAGCGGGGTGCTGGATAGAAGAACTACCAGCGGTATTGTGGAGTTTAAGAACAACTCTGAATCGATCAACTGGTTATACGCCATTTTTTCTGGTATATGGGGCAGAAACTGTATTACCAGCCGACATAGAGCATGATTCGCCTAGGGTCACCCAATACACAGAAGCCGAAGTGCAAGAATCCCGGCAAAATGATGTTGATCTGCTGGAAGAAGCGAGAGAAATGGCACTGTCCAGATCCACCATATATCAGCAAAATCTCCGACGCTATCATAGCCGGAAAGTAAGCCCCCGAGTCTTTCGGGAAGGCGATCTGGTGCTCTTGTTGATACAACGTACGGCTGGCATGCATAAATTATCCCCCCCATGGGAAGGGCCATTCATCGTGATCAAGGCATTGCACAATGATTCTTATTATCTTATAGATGCAAAGCCACATGAAAAGAACAAGGCGGACAGGTCCGGCGAGGAATCTAAACGTCCATGGAATGTAGCTCTCCTTCATCCTTTCTACACTTAGCAAAGAAGTGTATGTATCCGAGTCTTCTCATGTGTCGGTATGTATGCCGGCAATGAGCTTATCAATGAAATGTTGGCACCTCGAGCAGTAACTCGGGGACTACCTTAATGATACTTGTTGTTTTTGTGCGTTAGCTGGAATACGATGTTCTACGTAACTCGGATTAGTAATGTGTGAGCACCAAGAACCCAACTCTTCGACTTGCTGCTGTCCAACAAGAATTGGCTTCATGGCAAGCAAGAGAACAAGTTTGGAATTGTGTAGCACATGAAAAACGACTAAGGAAAAGAATTTATTCGAGCCGACGTTTGTTTTTCGGACTAACCCTGTATTTACTTTCAAGTTATTATGCAGTTTTATTGTTGAGCTAAGTCTAAAAGTTTTCTAGTATTGTTAAGACAATTTTTGAAGCTCGGATTTGTAAGTCGTAAAACCGAATCAAGGTAGAGACGAGCGGAGCCAAAAGATTGGACGAACAAGAAAAAGAAACTCGGGGACTACGCCCAAGTTAATCCAGCATAAGAACTTAGTAGCAAAATATCATATGTATATTGGATACAACTTCACCCGGCATACCAGGGATCTGATAAATTTT
Source organism: Avena eriantha (assembly GCA_910589775.1). Classification (NCBI taxonomy): domain Eukaryota; kingdom Viridiplantae; phylum Streptophyta; class Magnoliopsida; order Poales; family Poaceae; genus Avena; species Avena eriantha. The sequence goes on from CAJUXJ010002529.1 coordinate 8,176, forward strand.
CAAGTTTTTTCGCTCAAGGAGCAGCAGGAGGAGGAAGCTCGGCATCATCTTCACCGTCTTCGATATCTGAGGCATCTCCGTCATTCTCAATCTCTTCGTCCCTAGCGGCTTCTAGGAAGCTCGGCCCCTCAACCCATTCATGAATGGGAGCCTATTCGATGAGGCTATGGGCACAAGCCTGGCACCGAGCTACCCACTCCGGGTCATTGGTCCATCTGGATCCTGTGCGTAGGCGGGTCATGAGGTTGAGATCGATCTTGTCATACCACGTGAGTATGTGGTGGAGAATGGTATCAGCTACGGCACATCCAGCGGACTCTCTCCAGAGGTCGAGCTGGGTCTCAGTTTCCATTAGCTTCTCAAGAAGGATTGCGGTTGTCTCCGGAGTATCTTCTCCGGGCTAGAACGTGTTGAAGATGCGAACTACAACGTCGAGGATGTCCTTGCCATAATTCTTGATGAGCTCCACGCGAGAGGACAAGCTGACCAACAGGTCCTCCATGTCATTGGGAATCTCTTCACCGTTAGGAGCGGCAGGAGTACCCCTTTCTCGGCGGAAGTCTGCAACTGCTGCGCTTGCAATAGCAGTGCCCTCGGGAAATTTTCCTGGAAACAAGACAAAGGAAGAAGATAAAGAAAAGACATATGAAGTAACCCGGAGAAGTAGGTCGGATAACGGAAAAGAACTTCGTGATATATGGCTGAGGATCCGGGTTAACTCCCTAGTGCAGTCATCACGTCTCTTCCGAAGCTGCTCAAGCTCAGCATTCGCTGACCCAAGCTGGATGCCAGACTCCTTGAGTAGATCCTGGTCCTTGGCGATCTGGAGATTGAGGCACTCGCGCTCTTCTGTGTAATCCTGGCCAACCTTTTGGAGCTCGGATTGGTGTTGGGCCTTCATTTTCCCCATCTCAGCCTTGAGCCTGGTGATCTCATCGTCCTTGGTCCGGGGGAGGGCGAGCTCGTCATCTTTCTTCTTAAGCTCGGCTTGGTGTTGCCCTGCTTGTTCGAGAAAATGCAGCATCATATCAGGCACGGGCACACTATCTTCAAGCGATGCTGAAATGGTGTGTTGACCTGGCAGAGCCGAGGTATGAATGTTTGCCGAGCCAAGGAGAAAAGGAAGTGGAAAGCACTGTAGGGTCGGACAAAAATGACTTACCCTTGATCTGCTCCAGATTCTTCCGCATAATCTTGTTCTCAGCCTCCACCCCAGCTGCGGAAACCGAATGATGAGATTAGTTCGGCAGAGGAAGATGAAGAAGAATGGAGAAGCGCCAAGGAAAAAAAATTACCCCTTTTCTCGTATTCCGCGAGAAGTGCAGTTTGCTTGGCGCGTAGCATCTTGTGGGTATCCAGCAGGCGTTGGAATTCAGCACTCTGGCAATTAGTGTTCACGTGAAAGGAGTACAGAAACATAAATTAGCTTGGTGCATATTCGAAGTGTACAAAAATCCGGGCCAAGTGGAACTTATCCTGGCTCTAGGTGTGTGCATGTTCGAAGTGTACAAAAATCCGGGCCAAGTGGAACTTAACCCGGCTCTAGGTGTGTGCATGTTCGAAGTGTACAAAAAATCTGGGCCAAGTGGAACTTAACCTGGCACTAGGTGTGTACATGTTCGAAGTGTACAAAAAACCGGGCCAAGTGGAACTTAATCGGCTCTCGGTGTGTGCATATTCGAAGTTCTCATGGAGCTACGTTAGTTTTCTAAACAGCATCCGGCCGAGTAACAAGTTACTCCCTCGGAGGCTAAGAGACTAATGGTTATTATCCACAACATGTAAAGGGGAGGTGACGTACCTCCATCATCTGCCAGGCGAGGTTAATTGCCTTAGCGGCTGTGTTCATTTGGGCAGAAAAATCGGTGGGGCCGAACTTCTCCGGGAGATCGTCGTCATGGACGAACTCATCCTTGTTCCAGTTGTTGACAAATTCAATCAACATTGGAGGGTACCGCTCGCCGGTGGGCATATGGGGCGCCACCAAGCCCTTCGCGTGTGCCTCTTTCCTCTCAACCAAGGCAAGGGCCGGGCTAGTATGCAGAACCATCTGCTGTGCATCGATTGGCTCGGCAGGGGCGTCCTTCGCTGCTAGAGCTTTCTTGGGAAGCATCGATGCAAGGGTGCGCTGCCCAGCCTCGATGAATGCTGATTTGGTAGCGTCAGGAGCCTTTTTTCCCTTTGCTTGCTGAGAAGAGGAAGTGGTTGCAGCGGATTTTCCCTTGGCAGTTGTCGGGGTAGTTCCTCGCCGAGGTTGAGAAGACTCGGGCGAGGCGGAGGAGCTTGGCCTCGAGTACTTGATATCTATTCCTTGACTATTCACACTATCCACATACGGGAGACTCTGTGAATCCCCCTTTGCATGAGCTTGATTTGCACTTATTTAAGATTGTGCGTGGATCACCTATACTATTTTGGATCGTGCCACGTTTTCACGGTATCAACAAGCCCAGTCACACTTTCGGGTTCCTAGTCATTTACAGCCGTCGTCACAAACCCTGGGTCCGTTCTGGAGCCGTCCAACTTCGTTGTGGGTAGCTTAGTGGGGTGGCCCCCTGAAATATTTTATGAATCCTGTGATTGCTTTGTCGTGAAAGCCTCGTTGGGTTTTGATTTGGTTTTCCGAGGTCGATCGTGTGTGTTTTGCTATTTGTGCACCCCTGTGGGGTAAATCTTTCTGAAAGTCGTGTCCGCGGTTATGGACGACTTGGAGCACAGTTTCTTGATCATAGACAAGCATAACTAAAGTACCTTGTTTAATTTGACTAAATACCTAACTAGTAATTAGTGCAATATTCAGGGAATGACTAATAAAACTGCCAACGAATGGGTTGTTTGTCCGCTTTCTCGTTGGTAAGCGAGAAGGAGGATGGATCTGTTATTTTATACTGTTATAACTGTTGTTTCTAATTAACGGACATCCGCCTATGATTGGTTAGGCGGATGGTTAGCGAGTATCTATAGGCTTGTTAGTTAGTAACTTTTGCTGCAATTGCGTCACCCCAGGTATATGTCCCCTTTCGAGGCATAAAGACTTGCTGAGTACCCCTAGGGTCTCACACGATAAATTGTTTGATTCAGATGAATAGGTGTATTCGCAAGATGGATACTGGGTGGAGGAGACAAATGATGTTGGCAACGATCACTCGGTGTAGATATTTCGGGGATGGGGATCCGTGAGATCTGTGGGTGGGATGTTCTTATTTATGTGGCATCTTATGCCGATTTTCTTCTTATCCATACTCGGATCTTGTTTTCCCGCTTCCGCTTGATACTATGTTGATTGATGTATGAGGAGCTATCCTAAACTAATATCTCTATCTTGGATATTTGGATCTTGCCGTATGGCGTTGCAATATTTCTATTTCTTTTAGATGGTATGGCTCTGAGAACTGTTGTAAGGTAGCTTGCATACATACTCACTTGTGTATGTATTTGATCTCTTCGCCTGTTGCCTACGCCGATCGCTCTTGTCCCGATGTTCTTGGAAGTGGTTAGAGCGGTCGACGGGCCTACACGTGGGTGGCCCTGGGCCCCCACTGTAAAACCCATGACCACTTTTGGTTCATCCAGGCTTGAACTTAGAGCGTAGGGTCCGAGGTTGTTACAAAAAATTCCAGTGAGTACTTATGAATGTACTCACAAACCACCAAGATAAGGTAAACAAGATAATGCAATTTTGGGTGTGGAGAGATAGCTCTATCTATGGTTGTTTTTGAAAATCCTAGATCTCTCTTGTATATATGGCATATCTATATCTTTGTTAAAAAAGAGTTTTGAAAACATGTCTCCATTTTAAAATCTAGAACTCTCCATATCCTTGTTGACAACCTTTATGAAAATAGTTTAAGAGAAATACTCCTTTTTAAAACATCTTCGACCATCCATGATCAAAACAAAACATCATCCTCATGTTCTACCGTGACCAAGTCACATCCTTCTGATCCTTCTCAAACCATCACTTGGGTACTCCTAGCAATCACCTTTCCAACAGTCCTTGACCATGGACACGGCTATTCGAATAGATTATACTCTATAGAGTTTGTGCACTTTACCCAAAATAATCAATACATCGAATGGGATGACACCACTGCCATTTGTTGTCCGGATAATCAATCATAACCTTTCATTTGTTGTCCCTAGTATGTCCACTTTACCTATGGTTTCTTAGTCCCCTCGGGACGAGTACCCGACTCCTCGAGTCCGAATCTCCCTACCTCACTTCCTGAATCATTTCCCCTTCCGTACTACCATAAACCATACCATCTGCGGGAGCTCCATAGTTTCAGCCGGCATCCATAGATACAATAGAACCTTCCCGGTATGACGACCCCCTAAGTGGAAAGGAACCGTCTTCGGGGCACTCGTACCCCTTTCTACGCGTTATGGCGTAGCCCATGCTAAGGAAAACAAACTACGAGCTATGTCCCAACTCCTAGGTTAATGTGGTTGCACGGATAAGTTGTTCCGGTAAAAGACTAGAGCATCCCTTCTCAAAATCAAGTTCCTCATTCTCATCCTTCCTCATCAATTTTCTTTATTTAAAACATTCCCTTGGTAGCGATGCCTCTTCAAATCTTTTGTGGTGGGGTAATCCCCAAAATTGTTTTAGTTTATAAAATCCGAGGTTTCCAAGGAGGTAGGATGCTAACCATCGTACTCTCGATCTAAGGGATAAATGGTAGGTATACATCAGGGGTGGTTTTCAGAAGGAACAACAATGCATAAGTTGAAGGAGCCAAGTTATTAGCGCAATATTCAATAAACAAGGCATGCGGGTAATAATGCAATTTATGAAGGAGATAAAAAATAGGTAATAAAAGGAGTAGGGAAAGTATCGTAATTTAGGAGTGGTGGCTTGCCTGTGATCAGCAATTAGTCCCTAGACTTCTTCTTCTTATATAAACAAAAATAGAGATAGTAACAAATATATGATCCATCCTTCTCGATATCACCACAATCGCAACTATCCCCGTTATCGAGCAGCATGCAAACAAACCATGCCACAATCAATACAGGAAAGATGAGCATCAATACGATAAAACAAGCAAATGAACAATATAATTTTAATGATAAGTAGGTTTGGTAATTTGTGTTTAGAGATATTTGAATTAGCTTATTTGCATTTGTGGGTTTTTCTATAATGATTTGCATATCATAAACTACTTAACTAAGGGGTTTTAAGGCAAGGCCAAACAATGATATCATCAGATAGGTAATGATAAAACAAATCCAACAAAAGTGGTTTCACTAATTTATCATTTTTCATTAATTTCTTATGAATTTTGTAGTGAGAAAAACTCTAGTTTTAGTAAATAATTCACAAGAAAATATGTGTTAGTTCAAACATTAATTCCTCTTAGTTTTAAGAATTCTTTGGGATACTAATTCACTGAGAGTTGGAATCACTTCAGAATATTTACTAGAATGCCCTTAGGGAATCCCCAAAGGCAGTTCTACAAGATTTTTGTCTTTTTTCACCAGGTTAAAACTACAGAGGCTTTTGATATGAATCCGAGGACACATATTAGGTATTTGTAATATCTATCTGTAGAAATTGGAACTACTAATTTCGGTGACACATAATTGCTGGAGTGATTTTATTAGTGAAACAATTATAGACATAATAGCTTTATTCACTAAATATCAACCATGGCTTAGTAAAGAAAGGGCTTCTAGGGTTTCATCGTTTATGTTTTCTAGGAGTTGGAATTAGGTCAAAACCATGTTTGGTTTGGCCTAAAGAAAATCCTAAAGGCTGAAATGTCCTGGTTTTGTTATGTTTTGATACAGGTAATCTAGGAAGCAATTTAGGGTGAGGCCAAAGTGACATGCAAGGCACTAGAGATACCTTGTAGTATAGAAAGGTTTCAATCCACTTGGACATGTAAAACTACCTCAATGATTTAAAGAGTCTTTTAGATACTTTCTAGTAATTTAAAAACTAGAAAATAATGAAATGAAATTTGGGTAGGTCGATAGCACTGCATGTTGAAGAAAACATGTAGATACCTACTAAAAATTTGATCTAGGTAGTTGGTGGGGTGTTACATTTTGATTTGAATTTAAAGCAACTTATATTATACAGATCTACAAGAAAAAGAATAAAATGGGATGGACAGGGGTTGTTGGGCTTGATCTTCTCTAAGGTGGGATGGGGCAGGAGATGCGACCCATCCGGGCAACGCAATGCACATGGCGGGATTTCAAACGGCTAACAAGGGGGGCGTTAGTGGCATAGGGCGGTCCAATGGGTATCGATGAAATCCAGCCGTGGGATTTAAGGATATCCGATGGCTGGGGTTTGTCCTCTTCTCCACGACGGGCGCGATCAAGCGGAAACTATAGGCAGCGTCAGGGCGGTGGCGGGAGCTTACCCAGGGGCTCAGGATGTGATAAGGAGTGGTGGAGAAGATGTGGCATTCGACGGGGAGCTGGACGAGGGGCGACTGAGGGTAATTTGGCACCGGTCAAGGATACGCATGACGGAAATCAAACCTAGGTCGCCGAAGTTCATCGTGGGCATTGCTGGAGTTCGACCTGGGAAGAAAAGATGGTACGATTAGATGCAGAAGGGGATGGGGAGTAATGAGAGGCCACATGCAAAGAGCGAGGAGCATGGGAGGGAGATCTACACTCAGTTTCTCGAAAAGGGCCGAAGGCTCTTGTTCTCCTCCTTCTAGTCATGATAAGGTAGAGGAGAAGAAGTGGTTCTGGAGGCTACTGAGGGAGAGGGAGAGGGGGAAAATGAGCCTGAGGGGGAGTGTCAAGATGGTCGGAGCCTTTGAAAAGAAAGTGGTTATGCATGTGATATTGAAATATAGCAAGGGGCTATATGTGAATGTTTGTTAATTAAAGTAATTAACAAAATTCTGAATAAATTTAATAAAAAGAGTTTTATTAAATGAGAGAGCATTAAACTTGGAGAATTTTAATGCATTTAAAGTGGAGACTTTAAAAGGGAATGTCAAGAGGCATTTTATTGTGGAGGGGTTACCACCACATAAATGGGGGAGGTGAGGGGTCACCACCCCATGCACCGGCCTTGGAGAGAGGGGGCACCCCCCTCCTCCTATAAAAGGCCACCCATTCCCTCCTTCATCCTCACACCTCCTTGTGAAGGATCTCTCTCCCCCTCTAGAATTATTCCCCCATGGTCTCGGATTAGCAAGATACATGTTCCCGGTGGCATTTCATCTGGAAGGAGTTGCTTCTTCCGCTGGATCGCTGGAGCGAGGAGGTGGAGGTTGTCCGGTGGCTTGAACATGTGTGCGAGTGCGGATGCGCTACTGAGTTGCCGCGCTCAGACTTCCTCACGATCTTGAGATCTGCAAGTGTACGACTACATCAACCACAAGTTCCTACTCGTTAACAAAACTCGTTGTCTTCGAGGGTAAGTTCTCGTTGGATGTATGTCCACCCGTTGCTTTTTACCTAGTAGATAGATTCTGGCGTGTAGTTCACACCGTAGGAATTTTTTTGTTTTCTATGCTATGGACCCAACAGTGGTATCAGAGCGTGATCTATGCGTAGGTGCTTTGCACGGGTAGTACACATATGTTTATATGTGGGCGATGATGATCATGTTATTGCATCTTCTATGTATTTTGGATATTCGTGGCATAGTGGGATGAAGCGGCCCGGACCAACCTTACATGTCATCGTACATGAGACCGGTTCCACGACTGAAATGCAACTTGTTTTGCATAAGTGGCTGGCGGGTGTCTGTCTCTCCTACTATAGTCAATATCTGAGTTACAACGAGTTGCTAAAAACTTGGTTATCCTCGTTGTGGTTCATGGTCGTAGGTGAGAACGGTTCTATCTCCGGAAGCCCTAAGCCACGTAAAACTTGCAATTGATAAATTAGAGACGTCTAGTTTAGATAGTTGCTGGGCTAGTGTATTGATATGGTATTGTTGTAAGTAGATGTATGATAGATACTCTTACAATACATTCAATGTGTAAGTTCCATAGACCATGGCCTTACACACAAAGGAATGATAGAGATCATACCACGATGCAAATGATAGATATCAAATGCATGGACCATATCATCTCACTTTACACATTAGATGTTAGCATATTATACTACTAGTTTGGCGCTTTTGGTAGCATTGTAAGATGATCCCTCATGGAGATATCAAGATAAAATGTGTTCTTCCTTGAGTATGCACCGTTCTATGGATCGTGTTTCGAGACATCACATGATGATCGGGTGTACTCGACTCTACGCTTTCATACAACGGGTGTAAGACAGTTTTACACACGCGAGTACTAAGGTTCTTACTTCACGAGCCTAGCATGTACAGACATGGCCTTGGAACACGGACCAAGAGGTTAAGCATGAGTCATATGGTTTATATGATGCCCATATAGATGCTCGCCTTTGAAGCTCGCCGACTCACGTGATGATCGGACTTGGTGTAGTGGATTTGGTTCATGTAATCACCAAAAAGGAACGAGGGATATCAATTTTGAGTGGGAGTTCATTAGTAATTTGGATTAGTTGAACTCAATCTATCATAAACTTAGTATAAATAAACTTTACAAATTCTGTTGTAGATGGCACCACCTGCTTTTAATTTCAATGTGTTCATGGAGAAAGAGAAACTTGCTGCGATTGGTAGCAACTTCACCAACTAGGCTATGAATTTGAGGATTCTCCTCACTGCTGCACAAAAGCAATATGTGCTAGATGCGCCGTTAGGCCCCCCACCAGCTCCTGATGCCCCTGACGAGGAAAAGAATGTCTATGTGACTCGTCAGGAGGACAACAACTTAGTTCATTGCTGCATACTTTATGGGCTAGAGCCAGAACTTCGAAAGCGTTTCGAAAATGGCAATGCTTTTGATACCATGGGAGAATTGAAAATGATTTTCGATACCCATGCTGCCGTAGAGAGTTATAATGCTATAGAAAAGTTCTTGAGCTGCATGATGGAGGAAAACAGCTACGTTAGTGAGCATGTACTCAAAATGTCTGGGTACGCCAATAAGCTTGTGTCCTTGGGAATAACGATTCCCATTTACTTAGGCATACATCGTGTTCTCCAATCTCTGCCACCTAGCTACAAGAGCTTCGTGATGAACTATAATATGCAGGGCATGAAGAAGACTCTTCCCGAGCTTCTGTCAATGCTTAAGACTGCAGAAGTGGAGATTGGGAAAGAACATCAAGTGTTGATGATCAATGGAACCACCAGTTTCAAGAAGGACAAGAAAGGCAAGCACAAGGGAAAGAAGGGTGGAAAATCTGTTGCCGCGCCTGAAAAGAAACCCCGAGCTGGCCCTAAGTCCGATACCTAGTGCTACTATTGCAAGGGGACTGGCCATTGGAAGCGCAACTGCCCCAAGTATTTGGCGGACAAGAAGTCCGGCAAGGCAAACAAAGGTATATGTGATATACATGTTATTGATGTGTACTTGACTAGTACTCATAGTAGCACCTAGGTATTTGATACGGGATCGGTTGCTAATATATGTAACTCGATTCAGGGGCTGCGGAACAAGCGACAACTAGCAAGGGATGAGGTCACAATGCGGGTCGGCAATGGATCAAGAGTTGATGTGATCGCCGTCGGAATGCTGCCTCTAAATATTCCATCGGGAGTAGTTATAAACCTGAATAATTGTTATTTGGTGCCTGTACTTAGCATGAACATTGTATCCGGATCATGTTTGATGCAAAGTGGTTATTCGTTTAAATATGAAAACAATGGTTGTTCGATTTATATGGATAATATCTTTTATGGTCATGCACCTGTGTTGAATGGTTAATTTCTGATGGATCTCGATAGTAATATTACGCACATTCATAATGTTCATGCTAAAAAGATTAAACTTGATAATGATATATCTGCATATATGTGGCACTGCCGTCTAGGTCATATTGGCATTAAACACATGAACAAACTCCATTCTGATGGACTTTTGGAATCACTTGATTTTGAATCATTTGATACATGTGAGCCATGCCTTATGGGGAAGATGACTAGAACGCCGTTTTCTGGTTCAATGAAACGGGCGACAGATTTATTGGAAATCATACATACTGATGTGTGTGGACCAATGAGTGTGTCGGCGCGAGGTGGATATCGTTATTTGTTACTTTCACGGATGATTTGAGTAGATACGGGTATATCTATTTGACGAAACACAAGTCTAAAACTTTTGAAAAGTTCAAGGAATTTCAGAATGAAGTGGAAAATCATCGTAATTGAAATATCAAATTTCTACGGTCTGACCGTGGAGGAGAGTATCTAAGTTACGAGTTTAGTACACACATGAAAGAGTGTGGAATAGTTTCACAACTCATGCCTGCCGGAACACCACAGTGTAATGGTGTGTCAGAACATCGTAATCATACCTTATTGGATATGGTTCGATCTATGATGTCTCTGACTGACTTACCTCTATCATTTTGGGTTTATGCACTAGAAACAGCTGCATTCACCTTAAATCGGGCACCATCTAAATCTGTTGAAATGACACCGTATGAATTATGGTTTGGAAACAAACCTAAGCTGTCATTTCTTAGAGTTTGGGGATGCAATGTTTATGTGAAGAAACTTCAATCAGATAAACTCGAACCCAAAGCGGAAAAATGCGTCTTCATAGGATACCCTAAGGAAACGATTGGGTATACCTTCTATCACAAATCCGAGGGAAAGGTTTTTATTGACAAGAATGGATCCTTTCTTGTGAAGGAGTTTCTCGTGAAAGGTGTGAGTAGTCGGAAGGTAGAACTCGAAGAGGTTATTGAACCTTCTCTTCATGAAATGGCAAGTGGCGCAGCACCGGAAGTTGTTTCAGAGTTGACTTCACCTGATGAAGAGAGAGCTAATGATGATGATCGTGAAACTCCGAAAGAGGACACTGCCGAACCTCGCAGGTCAAGGAGGACACGTGCAGCTCCTGAACTGTACGACAATCCTGTTGTGAATTTCATGGTTGATAAAATGGATGACCCTGCGACGTATGAAGAAGCGATGATGAGCCCGGATTCCAACAAATGGCTAGAAGCCATGAAATCCGAGATGGAATCCATGTACGAGAAACAAGTTTGGAACTTGGTGGACTTACCTCACGATCGAAAGGCCGTTGAGAATAAATAGATTTTCAAAAGAAAAAATAATGCTGATGGTAATGTGACCATCTATAAGGCTTGACTTATCGCAAAGGGGTTTCGACAAATTCAAGGAGTTGACTACGATGAGACATTCTCTCTCGTAGCGATGCTTAAGTCGGTTAGGATTATGTTAGCAATTGCTGCATATTTTGATTATGAAATATGGCAGATGGATGTCAAATCTGCGTTCCTCAATGGTAATATTGAAGAAGAGTTGTATATGATACAACCTAAGGGTTTTGTCGATCCTAAGGATGCTAATAAGGTATGTAAACTTCAGCGATCCATCTATGGACTGAAGTAAGCATCCCGGAGTTGGAATCTCCGCTTTGATGAGGCGATCAAAGAGTTTGGATTTGTCCAAACTTATGGAGAGGCTTGTATTTACAAGAAAGTGAGTGGGAGCAATGTGGCATTTCTGATATTATATGTGGATGACATATTATTGATTGGAAATGATATAGATCTTTTAAACACGGTTAAAAGTTATCTAAACAGCAAATTTTCGATGAAAGATCTTGGTGAAGCATCATATATATTAGGCATTAAAATCTATAGAGATAGATCAAGGCGCCTAATTGGGCTATCGCAGAGTACATACCTTGATAAGGTATTAAAGAAGTCTAATATGGACGAAAGTAAGAAGGGGTTCTTACCTATGTTGCAAGGCAAGACATTGAGTAAGATTCAAAGTCCGGCTACGGCGGAAGAGAGAGAGATGATGGATAAGATCCCCTATGCCTCGGCCATAGGCTCTATTATGTATGCCATGCTATGTACAAGACCGGATGTGGCACATGCTATTAGTTTGACTAGTAGGTACCAATCTGATCCATGTTCGGAACACTGGATAGCGGTAAAGAACATCCTCAAGTACTTGAGAAGAACTAAGGATATGTTTCTTATATATGGAGGTGAAGAAGAGCTAGTCGCTAAGTGTTATGTCGATGCTAGCTTTGACACCAATCCAGATGACTCTAAGTCTCAATCCGGATACGTATTTCTCTTGAGCGGAGCAGCAGTTAGTTGGAGGAGTTCCAAACAACCTGTGGTGGCTGGATCAACGACGGAGGCGGAATATGTTGCTGCTTCAGAAGCGGTGCAGGAAGCGGTTTGGATGAAAGAGTTCATTAAGGAACTAGGCGTGGTTCCCAGTGCGATGGACCTAATGGTGATTTATTGTGACAACAATGGAGCCATAGCCAACGCAAAAGAACCGAGGTCTCACAAGAATTGCAAGCATATTAAGCGCCGGTTTCCCTCCATCCGCGAGCATGTCAAGGATGGAGATATAAAGATTTGTAAAGTACACATGGACCTAAATGTAGCAGATCCGTTGACTAAAGTTCTCCCTAGGGCAAAACATGATCAACATCAGAACTCCATGGGTGTTAGATTTATCACTATGTGAACTAGATTATTGTCTCTAGTGCAAGTGGGAGCCTGAAGGAAATATGCCCTGAGAGACAATAATAAAGTTCTTATTATGTATTCCTTATATATGATAGATGTTTATTTTACATGCTAGAATTGTATTGATCGGAAACATCAATACGTGTGTTTAATAAACAAAAAGGGTTCCTAGTTATGCCTCTCTTATAGACTAGCTTGTTGATTAACAAGATGATCAAGGTTTCCTGATCATGGACATTGGATGTTGTTAATAACAAGGTCACACCATTGGTGGAATGATGTGATGAACATTCATCCGAAGTATAGCATTACGATCAAGTAATTATGTTTATATTGCTATAACATCATACGAAGTATCTTTAACCTTAGACCATGAGATCATGTTAATTGCTAACACCGGAAGAGTATCTTGATAACATCAAACGTCACACCGTAACAGGGTGACTATAAAGATGGTTTCAGTACTACGAAGGTGTTATGTTGAGGCTCATGGATCAATAGTGGAATTTGTCAATCCCGATGATGGATAGATATACTCTGGCCCTCTCGGTGATATCACACTGAGATAGCTTGCAAGCAAGTGATGTGATCACTAGAATGTTATATCACAGGAACGAGAAAAGAGTGCATGTCGGTAATGAGATCAAACTAGGTATGGAGATACCGATGATCGAATCTCAGACATGTAATATATCGAGAGACAAAGGGATTTAGTTACAAGCGTTAAAGGTTCTCATGATCACAGAAGTCATCGTTGAATGTGTAGGAGTCAGTACGGATCTCCAGGTCCCGCTGCTGATTATTGATCGGAGAAGGGTCTAGATCATGTCTGCATTATTCGCGAACCGTAGGGTGGCACACTTAAGAGTTACCGGATACCATTTTGGAGCACATATGTTTCAGACGAAAGAATTGCAAAGCGCAGGAATTGTTTCAATAGAAACCGGAAATTGTTTCGGGTGAAATTGCAGAAAGTGGTTCTGCATGTGATATTGAAATATAGCAAGGGGCTATATGTGAATGTTTGTTAATTAAAGTAATTAACATAATTCTCAATAAATTTAATAAAAATAGTTTTATTAAATGAGAGAGCATTAAACTTGGAGAATTTTAATGCATTTAATGTGGAGACTTTAAAAGGGAATGTGAAGAGGCATTTTAATGTGCAGGGGTTACCACCACATGAAATGGGGGTGAGGGGTCACCCCCTCATGCGCCGGCCATGGAGAAAGGGGGCACCCCCCTCCTCCTATAAAAAGCCACCTATTCCCTCCGTCATCCTCACACCTCCTTGTGAAGGATCTCTCTCCCCCTCTAGAATTATTCCCCCATGGTCTCGGATTAGCGAGATACATGTTCCCAGTGGCATTTCATCTGGAAGGAGTTGCTGCTTCCACTGGATCGCTGGAGCGAGGAGGTGGAGGTTGTCCGGTGGCTTGAACTGTGTGTGCGAGTGCGGATGCGCTGCTGAATTGCGGCACTCGGACTTCCTCACGATCTTGAGATCGGCCAGTGTACGACTACATCAACCACGAGTTCCTACTCGTTAACAAAACTCATTGTCTTCGAGGGTAAGTTCTCGTTGGATGTATGTCCACCCGTTGCTTTGTACCTAGTAGATAGATTCTGGTGTGTAGTTCACACCGTAGGAAAAAAAATATTCTATGCTGCGGACCCAACACTTTCCATGGGTTGAAGGAGGGTGACTGCCTTATGTTCAAGGTCACCGCATACGGGTTCAAGATGAAAATCTGCAACCACATCACCTCTTGCCAGAAGGTGTTCGTCTGTCGTATGCACGCACATCTTATTTAAGTGCCAATTTGGATCGAAGGATTTTCATAGCAATTTTGGAGGAATTCGACCCATAGGATTTTTTTCACAAGGAAGCCCTTTGGATGAAAGGAATCATACCTCCAAAATTCATACAGATTGCATTTCTACACCCCAATCCCATAGGAATTTCAACATCCACTTGTTTACACTCATTCATGTAGGATTGAGGCAATTTTCCTCAGCGTTTACTGTGATTCATTGAAATGACTTTACGCCAGTAGATATCCTCTATTTTGTACCTCCGACCCTGTTATCCTATGTTTTGAAATTTTGTGAGCCAAAGAAAGCTAGTTCCTCTGTTTTGCAATCCATTGTTTTGTACCTGTGACCGAGTCGAATTCCTGTGTTTTTAAATCTTGTTATCCAAAGAATCCCAAAGTTATCTTTAAGTTTGCCATTCGATCTTTTAGCGACCGTTTGTGATGCTTATGCATCAAGCCCTAAGTATATTCAATGTGACTACTACTACTACTACTACTACTACTACTACTACTACTCCCTCCGATTCATTGCTAGATACGTCCAATTCAGCGACTAGTAAATATGGACGGGAGAGAGTACTACTACTACGAGCAAGCACAGCGTGAGCCGTTCCTAACGTGGATAAGAAATGTATGTACTAGAATTATTTTTCCCAATCTACTAGAAATTTACTAGACTGGCCAGCAAAAACCAATCCTAAAGGTGGGACCCACTTAGTACAACATAAGCCAGTTGATTGCACCACTATGTATCTAGCCAAATTTCTCCATAAACATTGGGTGGGTCGTAAGAGAAAGCGCAACGTATGAGAATTGTGGTGGCTAAGATAATCTTTTTGTTTCTTAGCTCGAGTCTAAACGGTGGACTACTTGTGTATAACCAAAAAATTCTTAGGCACGTGTCTAGTACTAGTCCCAGCATCTAAGAAAATAAACGGAAGAAAAGGCCCACTATCAGCCTCATATTATCATGACGCTGATGGTAGCAAAGTGGGCAGAAAAGGTACCTTTTTCTGGGCTTGTGGGTCCTACCGAGGTGGCTAACCAGTGCAGCCATTTTTTCTCAGCTAGCTCCGTTGTTGAGTTGGCAAGCTTTATTGCTAGACACTGCCTAAATGGTGAGTGTGTGCATCATATAGGAAATGGGGTGGCTAATAAGACTTTTCATCTCTTACACCTATGTCTAAACGGTGGAGAAGATGGGTCTAAGGAAAATATTCTTGGACTTGTGTCTAGTACAAGACCCACATGCTAGTTGATTAAAATATTTGGCATGATACTTTGAGGCATTTTCATTGGCCAGAGCACTAATAGTTTGGAGAGAATAAGTGAAATAAAGCTGCTACATGGGACCCACACAAGAGACCTAAATGGTGCAACAGTTGTGATTTTGCTAGACTCACGTCTATGTTATTTTCTTCACTCAGGCCCAAGCCTTAGCACACTGCACAATATTTGCAGCTAGTAAGCTCGATCGCTTGATGGACCAACGAGATTGCTCATAGGCCGGCGACGAGACCCAATACTTTTTTTTGAACAAGCGAGACCCAATACTTGATGTTTTGCTTCCACTATTCACTCTCCTCTCTCCTCCTACTAGTACTACCTGGCTCCACCTTTGCAGAAACAATTTTCTTCCACTGCTCCTCCCTTTTTCTCTACTTCTTCATCCAGCGATGTCACAAAATATCCTGTCTCGTCGGAAGAATAACAAGATGGCGGTGGTTAGAGCCGTGGAGGAATCCCACAGACAGGGTGACCTGCAGGCTCGGACCGAGAAAGGAGACTAGCCATGGGGGGAGGGCTCGTCTTAGCGCATGTATCCGAAGAGCGAGTATCATGGGGACCAAGAGTTTGGGTAGGTTTGTACTTCCATTGATTCCTGGGCTGTCTACTCCTACTATTGAACCGTCTCTGTACATCTTCCAGGGTAGTCGGCTCGAGCGTCGAATTTTCCACCCCACGGGTCGATAGCACGACGGATATCTCTGAGGCGTACGATGCCCTCATGCCCGCTCTCGGTCAAAGAAGAGAGGTACTGTAGTCACTATACATGTATTGAAATTTTCTGTTCTTCTCTGCATGCACTCCATGCTCTCTTATTGATGATGCATTTTCCATGCGGGAAGTCAGGGCGAGAATCTCGGCCAAAGTAGATGAAATCTACAGCCATAACATCAACATTCTTCAGAAAAACTTCGAGCTCAACCTAGAGTGTGATCGCCTCTGAGCTGATTTGGATTTTAAAATGAAGCTCGCACGATCTTATGAGCGTGACTCCTCCATGCTTCGCGCTGAGTGCGAAAATTTGAAGAAAGAAGGCACGTTGCTCTGTAGCCAGCAGCTACCATTGCGGAGATCATCCAGGTCACGCTGCGCTAAGTAGGAAGAGAGAAGCCATCTCATGTTGGCCGTCGAGGTCGCGACCATTGCGGAGGTCATCGAGGCCCTATCACCGCAGGGCGACCACAGTGTTGCAATCGCCGAAATATTGGAGTAGGAACTAGGAAGGGGGAGGACTTGCCTACGCGACCCTCCTTTTTCTTTCTTTTGAGTGCATGGATCGTTTTTTCTCATCCGTCTTCGCATAATTATATTGCACTCTTTAGCGTTCGAATGCGCTATGTTGAGCTTTTGTAACGATATACTTGTTGTATAGTAGTCACTGTTTAGTGTACATATACATTCAAGTTTAGTCAAATATGTGACATCCTTTTTATTTAGGTTGGAGGGAATTTTCAGAAAAATTAGGATGGAGGGAGAGTATGTCTGATAAATCAAAAATAATTAAATCTTCAATGAGTGATCTTTAAATTTGGTCATACTTTCTACTTTGTCAGATGTGTAGGGATCCGGATCCAGTGTCTAGAAAAGAAAATGCACCGTCAGCGTCAGGGACACCTAGCTATTGCCTGGACTCTACAATACTTTGGGTCACAAGCACAGCTACCCCTATAGTCTACCCACGGACACCCAATGATTCCATGCATAGGCATTCCCGCCAGAGCCTTCGCAGGAAGGTATACGCTTTGACCAGTTGATTTCGGATTGGATGGACAATATTGCTAGATGTTGAACTCTGTCTCCCTGGATGATGTTTCTACTACTACTGCGTAAAAATACACATATGTGTGAGATGCGTTGATTAGCGAGGGTCATCAACGTACGGGGGCGTCGACCGCAGAAAAAAGGTTTGCCATAGTCCCTCCATTTGAAACACTTCAAATTTTCTGGCACACCTCTGTTTCAAACGATACCAAAATCACGTGGTACCCACTCCCTCGTGCCCCTCCATTTCAAACACTGCGAAATTTCTGGTGCCCCTCCATTTCAAACACTGCGAAATTTATGGCGCCCCTCCATTCAAACACTTCGAAATTTCTGGCGCCCCTCCGCTTCAAACGATAGCACAATCACGTGGTCCCACTCCCTCGCGCCCCTCCATTTCAAACACTATGAAATTTCCGGCGCCCCTCCATTTGAAACGATACCAAAATCTCGTGGTCCCCACTCCCTCGTGCCCCTCCAATTCAAACACTACGAAATTTCTGGCGCCCCTCCATTTCAGACACTACGAAATTTCTGTCGCCCCTCCATTTCAAACGATACCAAAATCACATGGTCCTCACTCCCTTGAGACCCTCCATTTCAAACGCTACGAAATTTCTAGCGCCCCTCCAATTCAAACACAGTGAAATTTCTGGCGCCCCTCTCTTTCAAACGATACCAAAATCACGTGGTCCCCACTCCCTCGTGCCCCTGCATTTCAAACACTGCGAAAATTCTGGCGCCCCTCCGTTTCAAACGATACCAAAATCTTGTGGTCCCCACTCCCTCGCGCCCCTCCATTTCAAACACTACGAAATTTCTTGCTCCCGGAACATCCCGCGGCACTTCTCCGCGGCTGGCTTTGCCCGACGGAACTCGACACCATGCACTACTCACCCAACAGTATACCGGAGCTGCATCAGCTGTGGTCTCATCCAAAGCATCATTGCTTCTTAACCGACGTCCACCGCACCCGACCTTGTTCATCGAGTCCGCCGTTGTCCACCGCACCTGTTTTTCTTTTCCCACTTTCCCCTCCACGGCGCTGAATCCATCAACGACTGCCCAAGATCTGCATCAGCGCCGCCGGCATCCTCCCCACTCATACCTTACCTGAACCGCCGTGCAAGTGCACCGATTCAACCTTGTCCACCGGGGTCAAGCCGGTATCGAGCACACAAGATTTGCTTCCCCTACGCAAACAGCCGGTGCGACCGAAGCACCATGGGTGACAAGGATGTCACTCGCGCTGATACGGATGATGATTAGAAGCCTATCCAAACATGGTAACCAAATCACCAACTCTTTTTTTGTTTTGTCAGTTGTACGGTAGGGTCAAGCCTGTCACAGTGAACTTGATTTTTCTAATCGTCATGTACACCTAGTCAAAGCACACGCCTGTTCTTCGTGCTAGATACTACGGAGTAGGTCACTAGACATTTTGGTTTACTTCGCTGCTCTACGAATTTTCAAGTCATGAACATGTTCTTATCTACTCCGAACAATAGTAATTAACTACTATCGTGTAGTTCTTGCAAAATGTAAAATCAATGGAAAATATTAGTTTGGATTCCCTGGTCCACAGTTACTGAATCTATCTGGTTTGTCCTAGGATAAGTTCCTGTTATTGTTTCCTCCTTGTCATTGTTATGTTGTTCGGTAGTACCCGTTTAGACTCTTCATACTAATTCGATTATAATTTTGTTGTTTCCATCTGGTTCTTCAAAAGCTGCAACACTAACAATTTTTTGTTTCTTGCATAGAGCCCATAGTGGAACAATGAACATGGTGGTTTGCATAGCCTCTTCTACAGGTTCACAAGCGATGCCATTATTACCTTATCTGGTGCTGGTTCATCCTAATTAATGGCATATATGTCCTCTATTATGTAGTTCACTCGTGGTTTGCATTCCTGCTCCAGAAGTTCTCTTATGATACCATATTTCTATATGGTTGATTTTTAGCTATGACAGAAACTACATGACATTGTATAGCTCACCGTAAATTCTGAGTCACCGTACGTCTCTTGCATTCTAGGAAATACCACTTCTTCCATATATATTTGCTTATATGACCTGCCTTGTTTATATTTGCTAAAATTCTAAAAAATACTTTGTTTGATTGTTCATTTCATTGTAGGCACACTTGTCTAATGATTGTTTGTCTTGTTCTAAAGGTTCATGTGTGACACTACTATATCTTGCATCTCGTTCTGGTTCGTCCTAAGCAACGACATAACTATCCTCTACAATATATAGTTCATTCCTTGTTTTCAATCCTACAGTTCTCGTATGATGCGATTATAATTTCTATTTGGTTCATTCTAATCTATGAGTAGTTTGTCCTGTTTTTTGTATTAACTTGTTATTACTTAGTTTCAGACTACAATTATTGCTATTCCGACCAAAGAGAGGGCTGCAAGATCATATCTCATTGTGTTTTCCAATGTATCCGTCACACTCAAAAGGAGATGCAGTTGATGGATTGAGAAAGAAAATTGAGGACAATGCAATCAACTTGATTTTCAACTGAAATACTGATTTTTCTTTCCCGAGCATTGATATCATGTAATATTTTTAAGAAGTTTGCAGATGATGTAATATCTAGATAACTTGCATAGGCCATGTAGGCAGTTTTTTGAGCTGGGCCATGTAGGCATTTAGTTGACCCCGTCCACGCATGGCGGTAGGCGGTATCATAACTGCGCCAGCTATGTCGATCAGGTAAGAGTTTAGGTCTTTGTTGTTTGCCCTTATTGTATTACTGTGCCATCAATAGTAAAAGATGCTTGCTAATTGTACTCCTTTTATGATATTTTCCTAAGCTTCAGAAAGGCCGAAACTGTAGGTGTCCATGACGCCTATTGTCAGGTGGCAACCAGTAACAGGCTAGAATAATAATAGGCCAAACAGTAACATGCCAAAACAGTAACAGGCCAAAACAGTAACAAGCCAAAGCAATAATAGGCCAGAACAGAGGCAACCCAGCTTAGTAACGGTCCAGATTACTAACATACCAGAAAAGTGGCAGGCCGGAATAGTATAGGACCACAATAGTAACAGACATGAACAGTAGATGGCTAGAATAGTAACAAGGTAGAACAGTAGCATGCCGAAAATATTACCATATAGGAATAGTAACATGCCAAACATATTGGCAGGCCAGAACAGTACCATATCATAACAGTTGCAGGCCGCCGATGGGCCCTAGAAGTTGACGGACGGTACGGTAAAAGGAAAGAATATTATCAGACCTTCTCAGTATCGGGCTGTGAGAATAGTGATGGGCTAGCTGTGGGCCTTAACAGTATCGGGCCTACTTGACGCAGCCTGTTAACGGGCCGCGCACTATTTGAACAATGTGGGTTTCTATAGGCCGAAACAGTAATGGGCCTGACATTCGCGGGCCACTGCTGGCCACATCTTTGAGCTCATTTCAAATGGTGCTGGAGGAAACAGTAACGTGTCGTAGTCTTATTGTGTTCTCCTAATGGGCCGACCCACTTAATTATTAGTAGGCCTTGGCTGGGCCTAGCTTCTACCATGGTTTCTGTGGCCATTAACGGCGGTAACTGGGTGTTAATGGTGTGTACCACGTGGCATTTTGCATGACATCAGCAGTCAACGCAGCTGATAGACAGATCTATGACGGAACAAGTTTTGATGGCTAAAGGGTGCGATCCGCCACGGTTAGAAAAAAAACATGGTAGATTCTTTTGTGACGGGGCATTTACCACCAAGGGCATCCATCGTAGAAGACTTTTCAGCCACGAAAAAGGGCCTTCGGCCATGAAAATCGTCCATTGTAAAATTCAACCTTTCTTGTAGTGTTTTCCGTAAATAAAGTCCTAAGAGTATGTATCTCAATGCCATAATACACGCTTATAGACATATTAGCTAGGTGGAACAATGTGTTTTACTTATGATTCCAATGTTTTATGAGTTTTCATGGTTCCTAGCTGACCCCGCCTACTTGTTGAATGACTTTAGGTCGATGTATCAAAATATGGTCGAATTTGAACTACAAGTAATAAATTGTAGGTTGCTTTGAAATTTTTATGAAAAAATCTTTTGGAGGTACCCTTCGAGCGGTCAATTAATATATCAAAAACCATAGAGAGTTTTGACGACTGGTTCGACTTCTAGCTACTAAAATTTTGCATCTTGAAAATTTTGAACCCCTTTTGAAAAACATGAAATAAGGAGAGAGGGTAAATGATTTATCTATTCTCTATGGGCAACCCACAAGCTTGAGGTGCACCTTAGGATTAAAGATAACTTTATTTTTTCCACTATGTATAAGGTGAACCTTAGCGGATGCCACATAGTAGGCCTTATTAAGGTGTGCTTTTTTACACAATGGGGGAGTAGTATATTTATTTGCTTAGACATATGCTCACCTCTGTTCATGCGTTGTACATGGTCAGATAATAAAACGTTGCAGGGGAAGAGGGCAGCAGCAAAGAGGAGTTGAAGGCGGTTCCATGTCAGAGCAAATTTATGATGGGTTCCTGGCATGAGGTACTCCTACTGTCTTACAGTGTACACTCTTCTAGTAGTAAATTTTCAGGACCTATACATGAAAAAATATCATGTGTTTTCTCTCTCCTTCGCTATCCTCCATGTCTCCTCCCCTATCCCCTCGCGCACCGTCCCGACTGATCTCTCCCTCGTCCACAGCGTGGGGCTGCGCACGTGTGCCTTGGTATGGCGGCTCTGCGTCTCTGGCATGTTCGGTAGCCGCACGTTGGTGTGGATTAGGGACGAGGAGTACATAGGAAGGAAAGCACTTTGGTCCTTGATGGCATAAATATTCAAAATTTTCTAGTTCTCGAAATTTTTACTTGCGTCCTCAACATCGGGAGGAAAGGTTATTCAAAAGATCGGCCATCACAGTACTATACTTCTTATCTTACCTTTATCTTGCATTATCTCTTACAATACCATACCACTTCATTGTTGGGGGGATAAAGGCCGAGTTAGCCGAGGTTCGGCAAGGCCAAAGCGGATGCTGGCCAGGTCACCTTAAGGTAGGCCGAATCACGGGGTAACCCGGACCAGGGGGTCTTCGCCAAACTAAGTATCAACCGACTCAAGGAGTAAGTCGGAAATGCCTGTTTTACTTGTATGCAGGAATGGGTGTGGCCGGATCAACTATGATCCAGGTCACGTCTAGCTTCTAGGAGAAGGAAGGAATCTCGCTGGTCAAAAGAAGCCCTTGTATGCACTACCTGAGCGAAGCAAGAAAGGGCAGGACCACCGGGGCGTGGCCGACAAGGATGACGATGCCCATGTCGGCTGACGCGGGCGCCGCATAGGCTCACGTAGCCTCTGCATGTGTCACGTGGGGGAAAAGCACCCCGGTCGGTTTACTACTTTGGGAGGAGGCATATTCTTAGGAATATGCCTCCACGTATGCCCTAGACAGAGACCGAGCTCCCTCTTTATAAGGGGGCTAGGGTTTCAGTAGAAGGGGTTGGGCTATTCTGATTTGGCTAAGGTTTGAGGGGTGATTTGTGGGTGAGAGTAAGAGAGCTCCTTCTTCCTCCTCTCACCAATACAGCTCTAGGAGCACTTGTAATCTTGGAAGCAAAGCAAATATAAACTTCTGTGTGAAGAATCACTTCACTATCCCTCCCTGGATTCCCCTAGCGTGTATTAGTCCCCACCTTTAGACTATCTATGGCATCTACCGTGACACTACCACGTCAGTTGGCGCCCACCGTGGGGCTAGCGGCGCTAGCAGGGGTCATGATCCGGACGGGAATCATCATCGGCACCGGCGAACGCATCGTCTCCGGGCTCGTTCAGCGCTTTGGAGCGCTGGACTTCGTCAGCGACAACGCTGGCTGCTTCGGCACGCGCCCACTTCCGCGCAATGGCCTCTTCATCAAGCTAGGCGTGCACAAGGTCTACGTTGTTGTTGACGTGTCGTGTGTTCATCCGCGTCACGTCGTCGAGGCGGGGGAGCCACCCCTCACCGTGGTTCCCGGGACGCGTATCGCTCGCTCCCCGGACCATGCAGAGGTGATGATGACTGCGCCTGGTGCGGGCACGAGCAAGGATCTGGCGCCAAATCCGAAGGTAACGCCTAAGGCACCTAGGAAAGGTAGAGGTCCTCCACTAGAGAGGCCAGAGAATGTGTTGACGCAAGCGATGGATAGCTTGGCAAACCCTATGGTAGCAGCAGTAGATCCGGCTCGGGCGCAGGCCGAGCTAGAAGAGACTAGGCAAAAGATACTAGTGGGTGCAAAAAAGATAGCCACGACTCAGCAGTCGTTGAACATGACGCTGCGTGAGTACGCAAAGGCGAACAGAGTTGACGCTGTAAAAGTGAAGGGGCGAAATCTCATGAGCGATATGAACAGAGAAGGTGATACTGGAATTGAGGAATCAGAAAACTGTTTGTCTGTGGGGCTGGCAGGGTATAGTACCCCGGCAAAAAACCTCAGAGAAGCGGATGCAGCTGCATCCGAGTTAGAGGGTCTAACGGGTGAGGCTCGACAAAGACAACAAGATAGGGTTAACGAGCTGGTTCGGATCGCGAACAGACAAAACGAAGAATTACTCAGAGCTAACTCGGAGAGAGTTGGAGCCTCCAAGATCGTCCATTCGGCGATAGGTAACCCGGAGAAATCCGCAGGAGCCGCATCGTCCCCTCATGCTTGTCCAAGGAGAGAAGAGGTAGTAACCTCGGCCAGACGGAACAAACAGATCATCCCGTATGACCCAACACGGGCAGGGAAAGGAAAAGAAGCACAAAAAAATGATGATCGACGGAGTGTGAGCCGAGGTGAAGCCGGCCGAGGTAACCGCGACCAAGGCAATGCCGGTCAAGGGAACGCTGTCAACGGCAATGCCGGACAGCGAAACTCGGCAGGCGCAAGACAACCGCAGCAGCGGAATATACCAAGGCAAGAGCAAAGTGTCGGCCGAGGTATGCAACAAAAAGGTGCTCCGTGAGAGCAAGAAAGGTATAATGATGGAGATTCGGAAATGGCAAATGCGGGATACCCAAGACCAGACTATCACGTGATAGGGTCAAGATTGGGAAGTAGGGATTTGATGCCAGATGATGCCAGGTTGAAACTGGATCGACTGTATAGGTCGAAACAGATCGAATGTCAAGGTCCACCGGGTCCAGCATGCTTTGGACCCCGGATCATGAAGGAGCCACCGGTACCCAACTTCCAGTTACCCAAGGGCACGAAGATGTATGACGGCAGTACCAAGCCGGAGGATTGGCCGATAAACTATGCCACAGCTGTGAAAATTGGCAATGCCAACTTGAGATGGGCTGTATGATATGTACCCCAGATGTTGGAGGGGCCAGCAAGGGTATGGCTGAACAACTTGCCACCCGGAAGCATCAACTGCTGGATAGATTTTGCGGAAATGTTCATCAGCATTTTCTCGAGTACGTATCAGAGGCCAAATAGGCCGCAGACCCTAGCTATCTGCAAGCAAAGACCAAATGAGACAGATCGGGAATTTCTAACCCGATGGTGTACTATGAGAAACTCGTGTGAGGGCGTGATAGAATCACAGGCCATCGCATGGTTTGCACAAGGGTGCAGATATGCAAGCGAGCTGTGGAAGAAGTTGCAAAGGAAAATGCCAACTACGTTGGAAAAGATGATCCGAATTGCAGATTCGTATGCTTTGGGTGATCCGACTCAACCTAGGCGTATCAAACGAGTCAAATGATGAGTACTACCAGAGAGATGGAGCCGGGTCATCCCAGAGGAATGATTACAGAGGAAAAAGGAGAGATGATAGACCGGATCATCGATACAGTTCGCAACAAGTTGCGGCTATGAATCAAGATCGGCCCGGAGCAGGGGCAGTCAGCGCCAGAAAACTAGAGGGCAATGGACTCCAAGAAACGACGGCAAGAGAACTTGGATGCTAGAGCAAAAGAGACAGTGGCAAGAAAAGAAGGACTGTCCGAGGTATACTTATGAGTCGATGTTGGACCAGCCGTGTAAGTTTCACACGCCAAATCCGAGTAACCCAGCGGGTCATACGACGAGGCAATGTGAGTGGATGCGCAAGATTGAACAAGGGGGTTCGGGGAATGCTCAGGCATCCCGGAATGATCAGCCTCGGCATTAGTTACTCCGGCAGCAATTGCTCTCCGGAGCGAACACGCAACAACTCATCTTGCCTCCCCCTCCGCTGAGGTATGATAACAATGAGAGAAGGGATGTGGTGCATCAAGTGGAAAATCAGCATCAGCCGGATCAGAGGTACCCCGGAAATGAAGGGATAAATGTGTACAGAGAGCATCATCAAAGCTATTGTGTGTTCACGACTGAGGAAACAGATAGAAAGAGCTTGCAGCGTAGGCATATGGAGGTGAATGCAGTAATGCCTGCAGTGACGAGGTACATGCCTTGGTCTGATCAGGAAATCCCAAGCTTATGCCATGCCCTGGTTCGTATGCGTTGGTGCTGGACCCAACGTTCATTGGGCCTAGCATTAATGTAAGGTTCTCAAAGGTACTGATTGACAATGGCAGTAGCATTAACATCATGTATGCGGACACAATGCGCAAGTTGGGTATCACGGAAAACATGCTACAACCCACGAGGACAACTTTCCATGGTATTGTGCCCGGCATTTCTTGTAAGCCCATAGGCAAGGTCCGGGTTGACGTATTGTTCGGCACGAGGGATAACTGCCGAACCAAAAATTTGGAGTTCGAGGTGGTGAACTTGGAAAGTGCATACCACGCGTTACTCGGAAGGCCAGTGCTGAACAAGTTCATGGCGAGCTGTCATATTAGTTACTTGAAGATAAAATTTCCCGAACCAAACGGGGTGATCACCATTGATGGGGATTTCCGACTTTCCATGGAGTGTGCGTCAGCCGGATCTAACCTAGCCGAATCACTTGTGATTGTGCTGGAAAAAAGGAAAATTCAAGAGGTGGCGTCATTGGCTCAGTCCGCGCAGCCGTATATGCCGGCGTTGAGTAACCCGCATGGAAGTGTCTCCTTCCAGGCCACGAAAGATACCAAGAAGGTTCCTGTTGATGACATGTTCCCGGAGCGCACCTTAACAATTGGTGCCGGGTTAAGTGATAAATAGGAAAGCGAGCTCGTCAGCTTCCTCCGTGAGAATCAGGATATTTTTGCTTGGTCCACACAGGACTTGCAAGGTGTTCCGAGGGAGTTGGCCGAGCACTCTTTGAATGTGAGACCCGGAGCCAAGCAAGTGAAGCAACCCCTCCGCCGCTTCGCTGAAGATAGGTGGAAAGTCATCGGGGATGAGATAGCTCGGTTGCTAGCTGCAGGATTTATCATGGAAGTTCTTTACCCGGATTGGCTGTCTAATCCGGTGCTGGTGGAGAAGAAGAAGGATGATCCGAACGTGGCAGTGGTTTGCCGAATGTGTATCGATTACATGAACCTGAACAAGGCGTGTCCAAAAGATCCATTTCCGCTGCCAAGAATAGATCAGGTCATAGAATCAACTGCTGGATGTGAATTGTTGTCATTCATTGATGCATATTCTGGTTTCCACCAAATACCTCTGAATCCAGATGATCAAATAAAGACAGCGTTTATTACCCCGTATGGGGCTTATTGCTATCACAGCATGCCGTTTGGTTTACGTAATGCAGGGGCAACGTACCAAAGATGTATGCAAAAATGTTTGCACGAGCAAATCGGTCAAAATGTACAAGTGTACATGGATGATGTGGTTATCAAGACCAAGGAAAGCAAAACGCTCCTTGACGATATCAGGCAAACGTTTGCGAACCTAAGGAGGTTCCGAATGAAACTTAACCCATAAAAATGCACCTTCGATGTCCTGGCTGGGAAATTGCTCGGTTTTCTTGTTTCCAGCCGAGGTATCGAGGTTAATCCAACCAAAATCTGGGCCATCGAATGAATGGAACTGCCGAAGTGTCTTAACAATGTCCAGAAGTTCACTAGTTGCCTGGCCTCGTTAAGTCGGTTTGTATGTCAGTTGGGGGAAAAGGCATTGCCTCTTTACCAACTCATGAAAAAGTCGGATAAGTTCAATTGGACACCGTAGGCCGATGAAGCCTTTGCTCACTTGAAGAAGACATTAGCCACTGCACCAGTGTTAGCCTCGCCACTATCAAAGGAGCCAATGTTGCTCTATATAGCCACAACCAACCGAGTTGTAAGTGTAGTGATAGTGGAGGAGCGCGATGAGGAAGGTAAGTCGGTGCAAAGGCCAGTGTATTGCCTGAGCGAGGTGTTGTCAGCATCGAAGCAGAACTACCCACACTATCAAAAGGTGGCGTATGGCGTATACATGGCGACGGCGAGCTCCCTCTCCATCTCCTGCTCGGCGACGGCGACGGCGAGCTCCCTCTCCGTCATCTGGTCTTCGCTGCCCTCGCTGGCGCTAATGGCGGTGGGGGGCAGCGGCCTAGATTGGCAACGACCTGTGGTGGAGGAGGCGAGTAGCGGTGGCAAAGATACAACAGTGTGGGGGAAGAAAGTGCGGCGGCGGTGCTGCTACGGAGAAGCACTAATGGCAGCGCTGTCGTGGGGAAGAAGAAGAAGAAGAAGAAGAACAAGGGGTAGATGGGCGCGAGGAGAAAATACTAAGGAGTGCGCCCCTCCCCTATTTAACCTCTCCCACGAGGGGAAAGTAGGATCAAGTCCTACAGGCGCATCGCGCGATGTGGCCGTGTATTACCAGCGTCAACCGATCAGCACGAAGCCACACGGAAGGCCACAGAGCGAAATTGATCCCATGACGTGACGCGTGGATGCGGTAAACGAGGAGGCAGGCGTGACGTGACCCGCGCACAGTGATAACTACCAATCACTGCGGCGGTTACTATGCTGGCCCTTAAATAAGACAACATAATGATTAGCCTCCACATGGATTGGCGTACGAGAGAAGGAAACAAGACCCGGATGGAATCGTGGTAACCCGGCTGGCAAGTGAAAACATGGAATGTGCGAAGGGAACGTAAATCCACATAATCCGGGATAAAGAGGTAACTCGACAATAATGACCGGAGCTCAGAATTGAATCTGATGTGGCCTTAGCGGCCAAGGCAGCTAAGACCACACCAGCTTCGGGGACTAATGTTGGGGGATACCCCCGGGTAGGTTCATTCCAGGGTATAAAGGCCGAGTTAGCCGAGGTTCGGCAAGGCCAAAGCGGATGCTGGCCTGGTCACCTCAAGGCAGGCCGAATCACGGGGTAACCCGGACAAGGGGGCGTTCGCCTAACTAAGTCTCAACCGACTCAAGGAGTAAGTTGGAAATGCCTGTTTTACTTGTATGCAGGAACGGGTGTGGCCGGATCAACTATGATCCGGGTCACGTCTAGCTTCTACGAGAAGGAAGGAATCTTGCTGGTCAAAAGAAGCCCCGGTACGCACTACCTGAGCGAAGCAAGCAACGGCAGGACCACCGGGACGTGGCCGACAAGGATGACGACGCCCATGTCCGCTGACGCGGGTGCCGCAGAGGCTCACGTAGCCTCTGCATGTGTGACGTGGGGGAAAAGCACCCCGGTCGGTTTACTACTTTGGGAGGAGGTATATTCTAAGTAATATGCATCCACGTATTCCCTAGACAGAGACCGAGCTCCCTCTATATAAGGGGGCTAGGGTTTCAGTAGAAGGGGTTGCGCTATTCTGATTTGGCTAAGGTTTGAGGGGTGATCTGCGGGTGAGAGTAAGAGAGCTCTTCTTCCTCCTCTCGCCAATACAGCTCTAGGAGCACTTGTAATCTTGGAAGCAAAGCAAATATAAACTTCTGTGTGAAGAATCACTTCACTATCCCTCCCTGGATTCCCCTAGCGTGTATTAGTCCCCACCTTTAGCCTATCTAGGGCATCTGCCGTGACACCACCACGACATTCATATAGTGTACGGATTAACTTTGAACATTGACCATTAGATCAAGACTGGGAAATCCAAACATTGCTAACTGTTGGATCTTCTTTTCCATTCTTAGCATATAGAAAGTATCTACTGATTGTCTTGAGCACGATGAATGCTAGTATGCGCAAACTCTAAAGAACACACTTAATTCTTAGTTTAAGTGTCCTTTTGCTAAATTCATGGACTTGGATGCAATTTTCATTTTTTATTAGGTCCTTGATGTCACTTGTACTTCCACCGACTTTGTTAACTCTCAAGCACTCCGCTCCTGCGAGACCTACCATTAGATCAGCCATTCGTAGTACTTGTTATCTTATATTTATCTTGTGTTATCTCTTACAATACCATAACACTCCATATAGTGTACGAATTAACTTTGAACATTGACCGTTGGATCAAGACTAGCAAATCTAAACATTTCTAACCGTTAGATCTTCTTTTCCATTCTTAGCATCTAGAATGGTTCTACTGATAGTATTGAGCATGATGAACACTAGTATGCACAAACCTCAAAACACACACTTAATTCATTGCTCAGTTTCAGGGTCCTTGTGCTAAATGCATGGACTTGGATGCAATTTTAATTTTTTATGAGGTCCTTGATGTAACTTGTACTTCCACCGACCGTCTTAACTCTTAAGCACCTCGCTCCTATGAGACCTACCATTTTATCGGCCATTCATAGTACTTCTTATCTTATATTTATCTTTATCTTTTCATATCTCTTACAATACCATACCACGACATAGTGTATGGATTAACTTTGAACATTAACCGTTGGATCAAGACTTGCAAATCCAAACATTGCTAACCGTTAGATCTTCTTTTCTGTACTTAGCATGTAGAAAGATTCTACTAATAGTCTTGAGCATGATGAACACTAGTATGCACAAACCTTGAAACACACACTTAATTCATTGCTCAGTTTCAGGGTCCTTGTGCTAAATGCATGGACTTGGATGCAATTTTCATTTTTTTATGAGGTCCTGGATGTGACTTGTACTTCCACCTGACCATGTTAACTCTCAAGCACCTCGCTCCTATGAGACCTTACATTTGATCGGCCATTCGCACTACTTCTTATCTTATATTTATCTTGTCTTATCTCTTACAATACCATACCATTGTATAGTGTATGGAACATTGACCATTTAATCAAGACTGGCAAATCCAAAAATTGCTAACCGTTGGATCTTCTTTTCCATTCTTAGCTTCTAGAAAGATTCTATTGATAGTCTTTAGCACGATGAAACCTAGTATGCGCAAACCTAAAAACACACGGTATTTCATTACTTAGTTTCAAGGTCCTTGGGCTAAATGCACGGACTTGGATGCAATTTTCATTTTTATGAGGACCTTGATGTAACTTGTACTTCCACCGACCGTCTTAACTCTCAAGCACCTCGCTCCTACGAGACCTACCATTAGATTGGCCATTCCTAATACAACTTATCTTATCTTTATATTGTCTTATCTCTTTCGATACCATACCACTGTATATGTGTACGAAACATTGATAATTGGATCAACACTGGCAAATCAAAACATTGCTAATAACCGCATGATCTTATTTTGCATTCTTAGCATCTAGAAAGATTCTACTAATAGTCTTTAGCACGATGGACGCTAGTATGCGAAAACCTCAAAACACACACTTCATTGCTCAGTTTAAGGGTCCGTTTGCTAAATGCGTGGACTTGGATTTAGTTTTTATTCTTTATGAGGTCCTTGATGTAACTTATACTTCCTCCGACCGTGTTAACTCTCAAGCACCTCGCTGGTACGAGACCTACCATTAGATCGGCCATTCGTAGTACTTCTTATATTATCTTTGTATTGTCTTATCTCTTACAATACCATACCACTTCATAGTGTACGAATTAACTTTGAACATTGACCGTTTGATCAAGACTGGCAAATCCAAACATTTCTAACCGCTCGATCTTCTTTTCTATTCTTTGCATTTAGAAATATTCTACTAATAGTCTTTAGCACGACGAACGCTAATATGCGCAAAACTCAAAACACATAGTACTTCACTGCTCAATTTCAGGGTCCTTGTGCTAAATGCATGGACTTGGATGAAATTTCATTTTTATGAGATCCTTGATGTAACTTGTACTTCCACCGAACGTGTGAACTCTCAAGCACCTCGCTCCTACAAGACCAACCATTAGATCGGCCACTCACAGTACTTCTTATCTTATCTTTATCTTGTCTCATCTCTTACAATACCATACCACTTCATATAGTGTAGGTATTAACTTTGAACATTGACCATTGGATCAAGACTGGCAAATCCAAACATTGCTAACCATTGAATTTTCTTTTCCATTCTTAGCATCTAGAAAGATTCTACTAATAGCCTTTAGCGCGATGAATGCTAGTATGCGCAAACCTCAAAACACACACTTCATTGCCCAGTTTTAGGGTCCTTGTGCTAAATGCATAGACTTGGATTCAATTTTCATTTTTTTGAGGTCCTTGATGTAACTTGTACTTCCACCCACCGTGTTAACTCTCAAGCACCTCGCTCCTACGAGACCTACCATCAGATCGACCGTTCGTAGTACTTCTTATATCTTATGTTTATCTTGTCTTATCTCTTACAATAGCATAGCACTTCATATAGTGTACCGATTAACTTTGAACATTGACCGTTGGATCAAGACTGGCAAATCAAAACATTGCTAACGTTGGATCTTGTTTTCAATTCTTAGAATCTCAAAAGATTCTACTAATAGTCTTTAGCACGATGGACACTAGTATGCGCAAACCTCAAAACACACAGTACTTCATTGCTCAGTTTTAGGGTCCTTGTGCTAAATGCATGGACTTGGATGCAATTTTTATTTTTTATGAGGTCCTTGACGTAACTTGTACTTCCACCGACCGTGTTAACTCTTAAGAACCTCGCTCCGACGAGACCTACCATTAGATCGTCCATTCGTAGTACTTCTTATCTTATCTTTATCTTGTATTATCTCTTACAATACCATACCACTTCATATAGTGTATGGATTAACTTTGCACATTGACAGTTGGATCAAGACTGGCAAATCCAAACATTGCTAACCATTAGATATTCTTTTTCAGTTCTTAGCATCTAGAAAGATTCTACTAATAGTCTTGAGCATGATGAACGCTAGTATGCACAAACCTCAAAACACACACTTAATTCATTGCTCAGTTTCATGGTCTTTGTGTTAAATGCATGGACTTGGATGCAATTTTTATTTTTTATGAGTTCCTTGATGTAACTTATACTTCCACCAACCATGTTAACTTTCAAGCACCTCTCTCCTACAAGACGTACTATTTGATCGGCCATTTGCACTACTTCTTATCCTATCTTTATCTTCTCTTATCTATTACAATACCATACCACTGTATGGTGTACGGAACATTGACCGTCTGATCAAGACTGGAAAATCCAAACATCTCTAACCGTTGGAACTTCTTTTCCATTCTTAGCATCTAGAAATATTCTACTAATAGTCTTTCGCATGATGAATGCTAGTATGCGCAAACGTAAAAACACACAGTACTTCATTACTCAGTTTCAGGTTCCTTGTGCTAAATGCACGGACTTGGATGCACTTTCCATTTTTACGAGTTCCTTGCTATAACTTGTACGTCCACCGACCGTGTTAACTCTCAAGCACCTTGCTCCTATGAGACCTACCATTAGATCGGCCATTCATAGTACTTATTATCTTATATTTATCTTGTCTTTTCTCTTACAATACCATACCACTGTATATGTTTACGAAACATTGACTGTTGGATCAAGACTGGCGAACCCAAACATTGCTGATAACCGTTGTATCTTATTTTCCATTCTTAGCCTCTAGAAAGATTCTACTGATATGCTTTAGCACGATGGATGCTAGTATGCGCAAACCACAAAACACACACTTCATTGCTCTGTTTAAGGGTCCTTTTGCTAAATGCATGGACTTGGATGCAATTTTTTTCTTTATGGGGTCCTTGATGTAAATTATACTTCTATCGACCGTGTTAACTATCAAGGACCTCGCTCCTACGACACATACCATTAGATCGACCATTCACAGTACTTCTTATCTTATCTTTATCTTATCTTATCGCTTACAATACCGTACAACTGCATATTGTACGGATTAACTTTGAATGTTGACCGTTTGATCAAGACCGGCAAATCCAAATATTTCTAACTGTTGGATCTTCTTTTCCATTCTTAGCATCTAGAAAGATTCTACTGATAGTCTTTTGCATGATGAACGCTAGTATGCGCAAAACTAAAAATAGATAGTACTTCATTGCTCAAATTTAGTGTCCCTGTGCTAAATGCATGGACTTGGATGCAATTTTCATTTTTTATGAGGTCCTTGATGTAACTTGTACTTCCATCGACCGTGTTAGCTCTCAAGCACCTCGCTCCTATGAGACCTACCATTAGATCGGCCACTCGCAGTACTTATTTTCTTATCTTTATCTTGTCTTATCTCTTACAATACCATACCACTACATATAGTGTACAATTAACTTTGAACATTGACAACTTGAGCAAGACTGGAAATCCAAACATTGCTAACCCTTGGATCTTCTTTTCCATTCTTAGCATCTAGAAAGATTCTAGTGATAGTCTTTAGCACGATGAACTCTTGTATGCGCAAACCACAAAACACACACTTCATTGCTCGGTTTCAGGGTCCTTGTGGTAAATGCATGGACTTGGATGCAATTTTCATTTTTTATCAGGTCCTTGATGTAACTTGTACTTCCACCCACCATGTTAACTCTAAGGCACCTCGCTCCTATGAGACCTACCATTAGATCAACCATTCGTAGTACTTCTTATATCTTATCTTTATCTTGTCTTATCTCTTACAATACCATACCACTTCATATAGTGTACAAATTAACTTTGAACATTGACCGTTGGATCAAGACTAGAAAATAAAAAAATGCTAACCGTTGGATATTCTTTTCCATTCTTAGCATCTAGAAAGATTCTACTCATAGTATTTAGCACGATGGACGCTAGTATGAGCAAACCTCAAAGCACGCACTTCATTACTCAGTTTTAGGGTCCTTGTGCTAAATGCATGGAGTTGGATGCAATTTTCATTCGTTATGACGTCATTTATGTGACTTGTACTTCCACTGACCATGTTAACTCTCAAGCCCCTTGCTCCTATGAGACCTACCATTAGATAGGCAATTCGCAGTACTTCTTATCTTATCTTTATCTTGTCTTAACTCTAACAATACCATACAACTTCATAGTGTACGGATTAACTTTGAACATTGACCGTTTGATCAAGACTAGCAAATCCAAATATTTCTAACCATTGGATCTTCTTTTGCATTCTTAGCATCTAGAAAGATTCTACTGTGAGTCTTTAGCACGATGAACTCTAGTA
The DNA here is from genome assembly GCA_910589775.1 of Avena eriantha. Classification (NCBI taxonomy): domain Eukaryota; kingdom Viridiplantae; phylum Streptophyta; class Magnoliopsida; order Poales; family Poaceae; genus Avena; species Avena eriantha. Next base: position 42,877 of record CAJUXJ010002529.1, read on the forward strand.
TGCGCAAACCTCAAAATACATAGTACTTGATTGCTTAGTTTCAGGGTCCTTGTGCTAAATGCATGGACTTTAGATGCAATTTTCATTTTTATGAGGTCCTTGATGTAACTTGTACTTCCACCATCCGTGTTAACTCTCAAGCACCTCGCTCCTACAAGACCTACCATTAGATCAGACATTTACAATACCATACTACTGCATATAGTGTACGGATTAACTTTGAACATTGTTAGTTGGATCAAGATTGGCAAATCCAAATATTGCTAATTGTTGGTTCTTCTTTTCCATTATTAGCATCTAGCAGTTTCAGGGTCCTTGTGCTAAATGCATGGACTTGGATGCAATTTTCATTCTTTATGAGGTCCTTGATGAAACTTGTACTTCCACCGACCGTGTTAACTCTGAAGCACCCCGCTCGTACGAGACCTACCATTAGATCTTCCATTCGCAATTCTTCTTATCTTATCTCTTACAATAACATACCACTCCATAATGTATGAATTAACTTTGAACATTGACCATTTGATCAAGACTGGCAAATCCAAACATTTCTAACCGTTGGATCTTCTTTTCAAATCTTAGCATCTAGAAAGATTCTACTGATAGTCTTTAGCATAATGAATGCTAGTATGCGCAAACCTCAAAACACACAGTACTTCATTGCTCAATTTCAGGGTCCTTGTGCTAAATGCATGGACTTGGATATAATTTTCATTATTCATTGGAGATAAAAGGTTGTGGGCTGCCTCATTTTTTGAAGGACATCGCGAATGCGCATATAAGATTCCCTGGCTAGCATGGAAATATCAATTACAGCACTAGGCATCTAGGGTCTAGTGGAATAGATAGGTCTTCCATCGTTTCCAGGCTTGGCTAGTATGACAATTTGTCCCACATAATCTCCTGATTCCAGTCCCTTGTGGAGGGTGTAGTTAGGTTTCCGGTGGTAACCACAAAGTTGCAGGGAGTCCTAGAGGAATCGGGGAAATCCAGTATTCAACCACTCTTCTTCAACAAGTTTCATCTAAAAAATTTTTAGGGTAGGGTTAGTTTAGTGACAAGTGTGCACTTTTTTTAGGATTAGAAATTCATCTTAATGCAAGTAGTTTTCAAAATAGAGGGGGAAGAGATGTAAGCACTTTTGAAAAATAGTCATGTCTTTTTCCCTTGTCTTAAGAAAATAAGGTTTTCCACTCCTGTCTAACGTCCATGCTAACTAAGGTCTCCTACAGTCAAGATGGCTCTGATACCATGTCTATAAGGTCCCCCAGATTTATCATCCAACAAATCCGTATTATGCACATATCCATGTTCCCATGATTAGTGAGCCGTGGAGCATAACCTACAAGTATCATTACAACATCCAAAACTTATCAAATACAAGACTTACATAGATGCCATTATGGCTACAAAACCTTTGGCAGTGGATCTTCCTCAAACGTTGAGCCCAATCACGCCATAACCTACGAGCAACTGACTGGGAAGACGACCTAGATCACATAGACATCAATGACTCCAAAGTCCTTCATGCTTCTAAAAAGTCTAGCCAAGTAAATATCTAGGGAAAATGTAGCATCCCAATTGTCTAACAATAGCCATGCTACTAGCCTAGTCTATATATATGCTACCTTCCTACATATAATTGTTGCATCATAATTATATCATGCTCAAGTAATCATGCCACATTACATTTGAGCATCATATAAAACCCTTTTTCATTTGGTTCTTATCTCATATGCACTATTAATTGTATTTGCCTCTTGATATAATGTATTTGGTTCTTGATAAATGCTTGATGCCCAAGTTGAGTTGGGGGCATATCTTTTTTTAACTCCACCACCTTTCTTGTCACCACCCCATTATTCCACCATCCCACTATATGTGAGCCTTGCAATTTATTTGGTTTTACCTCTAGCTCATGTGGGTTGGGATGGATCCACTTATAATTCCACATGCTCCCGTATATGCATCATGTTGTTTTTACATTATTGATATGTGATGAGCCACATGGCCACATTTGCATGCTATGTGAGTGGAACCCCTTGTCAAGCTTCCATATGGATTGTTTTAAATGTATGCTCATGTTGGAATATTTTGAGGCTATTATGCACCTAGTGGGACATACACACTAGCATGCCCAAATTATATTCAAAGATGAGCATATTCCATCTATTCTACTTGGGACACAACTATTTTCTTTTGGCTTGGCCTTAATTCCATATTTTTGGGAGTGCATGTGTTAATAAATGCCCATGGTCATTTACAATTGTTTTCACAATAATAAATATGGCATTTACTATTTATGCATGGCCCATGCAAGCTTGCCATACCTGCTCTGTTTGGATTTATTTTGAATTTGGGAGTAAAGCTTGTTGGTTTGGGTGACCATCAAATAACCCTTTCAAAGGAGCTTAATGGTACATCTTGTCTCCTTTAATCTTTCTTACATGCTTATCCCTGCATGAGCAAAAACCTTGGGACTTCTCTTCTTTGCTTTCTCTCCATGTGATCTTGGAACTCTAATCTCTCCTCTCTAGCTTTAACCCTCTCTCTTCACTTACTCAAGCCTAGTTATTCTTCTTCTCATTATCCATTTGGTGCCATTATCTAACCCTAACCTCCCTATCTAACCCTAAACCTACACAACACCAAACCCTAGCTACACTCACCTCACACTCACCATTCTCCTCTCCCCAAACCGAGGCCACCACCAGCCTTGTGGCTTGGTTCGGTCCCAACCCAACCCCTTCTACTCTAGGCCGAGCCACCCCCCTAACCTAAACCCTAGCCGAGCCATCCCCCTCTCCCGTTTCTCTCTTCCTCGCTGCCAAGCGTACCCCACTGATCCACACCTGCTCCGTCCCCTCTGGTTCTAGCCGCAGCTCGAGCCCCTTGTCCAACCGAGCCGTGCCAGCACGTGAGAAGAGGGAGAAGACAAGGTGACCACCACCACCTTTTTCCCACCCGAGCCCCATGTGCACCTCTCCCTCTCCTCTGTCCTTATCTACTCCCTCCTCTGCCTTGCAGCCTCAGATCTTCCCCAGGGCTCTGCCCATCGCCGCCAGAACACCTGCCTGCTACCCCTCTCTCTCCCATTCCCCGACAACCTCACCGTCGGCTCCTTCTTCCCACCACCATCACAAGGAGGCGGGCGAGGTGTTTGGCGTTGGGGAAGACCTAGGCGAGCACCTGCATCACCCAAGTACACGACGACTGAGAGGAGGAGGCCCTGTACACGCTGCAGACCGACGAGTCCGAGCAAAACCCTAGACGCGGGCCGCCAGCTTCACCGCCGATCCCCTGCGCCCCAGGCCGAACCACCACCACCAACCTCCCCGCGGTGAGCCTCTGCGCCTCCCGGACATCTCCTCTGGCATCTTCTCTTCCTGGACGCGTAGATCGCTCTGCCGAGCGCTCTCTATGCGTGGCGTCGTTGCCACCGTCCAGCCACGGTAGCCTCATCTGGCCGCGTAGCTCCTTTCCAGCAACAACCCGAGCCAGCCCCAGCGGTAGACGCCGCCGCGCGCGCGCTAGGTCGCTAGATCGAACCCCCGCTGCGCCGGTGTCTGCAGTCTTCAGTTTCGTCAGACAATGCCAGGAAGAAAAAAACAGTACATCGGGGTACCGCGCGGTCCTTTTCCCGTTTACCCCCCTGGATTTTTGTTTGCTCAACCCGCACTCCTGACCAGGCCCACATGTCATCTGCTCCGGCGCTTTTACAAAAAGGCACCTGGAATTTTGGGTTCTCAACCCGCACTCCCCAGCTGCGCCACGTGGCCGCGCCCTGTTCGCGCGCTCGCGTGTGGGCCCGTGAATCCGTCGACCCCACCTGTCTGTCACCCCGGCTAGACAACCCCGCGGTAAGAAAAGCTCTGCCGCGCGTTGGTTCCGCCAGCTCAGCGCGGCCCCACCCGTCAGCGGCTGTGGCTAGATCTCTCTCAGTACAAAAAGTATCTGTTCCTTTTCTGTTTAATAAAAATGATTTCAGAGATTGATAAATATGATTTTAAATCCAGAAATTAATAACTTTTAATTGGTTATTCCAAATAATACAAATAATATATGTTTTCGAATCAGAAAAATGTGAGGAATTCAAATAGGTCATTCAAAATAATGTTTGACTAATTTAAATTTTCGAAATTGTTTAATTGCAATAATAATGCCTTTTCTCAATTAATTAATAACTTTAATTCTATAACTCCAAATTTGACAAATAATATGTCTAAATCGATCAGCGCGACGAGCCCATTCTGGTTATGCATTCCATGATATGAATTGTAGCATGCATCATATAAATATTAAGTGGACAGCAAGTGTTATGGGAGCAAAACATGACTAAAAACTTAATAAAATGCTATATTCTTGTACCCCACACCTCACCCATGCCATGCTATGTTATGCCATGTAATTTGTGCATCATTCATCATGGCATGCTTATTTGCTTGTCGCATTTTATTTATATGATTGCGCATTATATTTATGTTGGCCTTGTTTGTTTGGTTCTTCTCGGATAGACGCCGAGCAGGGGAAATATCAGGAACCCCAGGAGTACTACCCAGATCCATCCCTCGCTTCAAATGAGCTGTCAGGCAAGCACTACCACATGCTTGCATACATATAGTACCTATTGCTTCTATCTTATTCTTGCATCTTGGAGTCGCGAATGCATTAAATTGAATCCCAAGTACTGCATAGCCTTTACTTTTAAACCCCACCGAGCTTGTTCCTCCATCCCATGAGCCATTACTACAGGAGTTGTTTGAGCCATGCGAGTCGTAGAACAGCATGTGTAGGGTATGTGAGTGTCTGATGGATAACGAGGTACCTAAACAACTTAACCGGAGTAGTAATGGGATAACAAATGAAAGAGGCACTGGTGGGCAATATATGTCATTTGGTTTTTATGTCCACTTGTGTCCCGTAGGACCTCGAGTACTTGATATCTATTCCTTGACTATTCACACTATCCACATACGGGAGACTCTGTGAATCCCCCTTTGCATGAGCTTGATTTGCACTTATTTAAGATTGTGCGTGGATCACCTATACTATTTTGGATCGTGCCACGTTTTCACGGTATCAACAAGCCCAGTCACACTTTCGGGTTCCTAGTCGTTTACAGCCGTCGTCACAAACCCTGGGTCCGTTCTGGAGCCGTCCAACTTCGTTGTGGGTAGCTTAGTGGGGTGGCCCCCTGAAATATTTTATGAATCCTGTGATTGCTTTGTCGTGAAAGCCTCGTTGGGTTTTGATTTGGTTTTCCGAGGTCGATCGTGTGTGTGTTGCTATTTGTGCACCCCTGTGGGGTAAATCTTTCTGAAAGTCGTGTCCGCGGTTATGGACGACTTGGAGCACAGTTTCTTGATCATAGACAAGCATAACTAAAGTACCTTGTTTAATTTGACTAAATACCTGACTAGTAATTAGTGCAATATTCAGGGAATGACTAATAAAACTGCCAACGAATGGGTTGTTTGTCCGCTTTCTCGTTGGTAAGCGAGAAGGAGGATGGATCTGTTATTTTATACTGTTATAACTGTTGTTTCTAATTAACGGACATCCGCCTATCATTGGTTAGGCGGATGGTTAGCGAGTATCTATAGGCTTGTTAGTTAGTATCTTTTGCTGCAATTGCGTCACCCCAGGTATATGTCCCCTTTCGAGGCATAAAGACTTGCTGAGTACCCCTAGGGTCTCAGACGATAAATTGTTTGATTCAGATGAATAGGTGTATTCGCAAGATGGATACTGGGTGGAGGAGACAAATGATGTTGGCAACGATCACTCGGTGTAGAGATTTCGGGGATGGGGATCCGTGAGATCTGTGGGTGGGATGTTCTTATTTATGTGGCATCTTATGCCGATTTTCTTCTTATCCATACTCGGATCTTGTTTTCCCGCTTCCGCTTGATACTATGTTGATTGATGTATGAGGAGCTATCCTAAACTATTATCTCTATCTAGGATATTTGGATCTTGCCGTATGGCGTTGCAATATTTCTATTTCTTTTAGATGGTATGGCTCTGAGAACTGTTGTAAGGTAGCTTGCATACATACTCACTTGTGTATGTATTTGATCTCTTCGCCTGTTGCCTACGCCGATCGCTCTTGTCCCGATGTTCTTGGAAGTGGTTAGAGCGGTCGACGGGCCTACACGTGGGTGGCCCTGGGCCCCCGCTGTAAAACCCATGACCACTTTTGGTTCATCCAGGCTTGAACTTAGAGCGTAGGGTCCGAGGTTGTTACAAAAAATTCCAGTGAGTACTTATGAATGTACTCACAAACCACCAAGATAAGGTAAACAAGATAATGCAATTTTGGGTGTGGAGAGATAGCTCTATCTATGGTTGTTTTTGAAAATCCTAGATCTCTCTTGTATATATGGCATATCTATATCTTTGTTAAAAAAGAGTTTTGAAAACATGTCTCCATTTTAAAATCTAGAACTCTCCATATCCTTGTTGACAACCTTTATGAAAATAGTTTAAGAGAAATACTCCTTTTTAAAACATCTTCGACCATCCATGATCAAAACAAAACATCATCCTCATGTTCTACCGTGACCAAGTCACATCCTTCTGATCCTTCTCAAACCATCACTTGGGTACTCCTAGCAATCACCTTTCCAACAGTCCTTGACCATGGACACGGCTATTCGAATAGATTATACTCTATAGAGTTTGTGCACTTTACCCAAAATAATCAATACATCGAATGGGATGACACCACTGCCTGCTACACCGCGTGTACGGGGGTCCGGATAATCAATCATAACCTTTCATTTGTTGTCCCTAGTATGTCCACTTTACCTATGGTTTCTTAGTCCCCTCGGGACGAGTACCCGACTCCTCGAGTCCGAATCTCCCTACCTCACTTCCTGAATCATTTCCCCTTCCGTACTACCATAAACCATACCGTCTGCGGGAGCTCCATAGTTTCAGCCGACATCCATAGATACAATAGAACCTTCCCGGTATGACGACCCCCTAAGTGGAAAGGAACCGTCTTCGGGGGACTCGAACCCCTTTCTACGCGTTATGGCGTAGCCCATGCTAAGGAAAACAAACTACGAGCTATGTCCCAACTCCTAGGTTAATGTGGTTGCACGGATAAGTTGTTCCGGTAAAAGACTAGAGCATCCCTTCTCAAAATCAAGTTCCTCATTCTCATCCTTCCTCATCAATTTTCTTTATTTAAAACATTCCCTTGGTAGCGATGCCTCTTCAAATCTTTTGTGGTGGGGTAATCCCCAAAATTGTTTTAGTTTATAAAATCCGAGGTTTCCAAGGAGGTAGGATGCTAACCATCGTACTCTCGGTCTAAGGGATAAATGGTAGGTATACATCAGGGGTGGTTTTCAGAAGGAACAACAATGCATAAGTTGAAGGAGCCAAGTTATTAGCGCAATATTCAATAAACAAGGCATGCGGGGTAATAATGCAATTTATGAAGGAGATAAAAAATAGGTAATAAAAGGAGTAGGGAAAGTATCGTAATTTAGGAGTGGTGGCTTGCCTGTGATCAGCAATAAGTCCCTAGACTTCTTCTTCTTATATAAACAAAAATAGAGATAGTAACAAATATATGATCCATCCTTCTCGATATCACCACAATCGCAACTATCGCCGTTATCGAGCAGCATGCAAACAAACCATGCCACAATCAATACAGGAAAGATGAGCATCAATATGAGAAAACAAGCAAATGAACAATATAATTTTAATGATAAGTAGGTTTGGTAATTTGTGTTTAGAGATATTTGAATTAGCTTATTTGCATTTGTGGGTTTTTCTATAATGATTTGCATATCATAAACTACTTAACTAAGGGGTTTTAAGGCAAGGCCAAACAATGATATCATCAGATAGGTAATGATAAAAAAATCCAACAAAAGTGGTTTCACTAATTTATCATTTTTCATTAATTTCTTATGAATTTTGTAGTGAGAAAAACTCTAGTTTTAGTAAATAATTCACAAGAAAATATGTGTTAGTTCAAACATTAATTCCTCTTAGTTTTAAGAATTCTTTGGGATACTAATTCACTGAGAGTTGGAATCACTTCAGAATATTTACTAGAATGCCCTTAGGGAATCCCCAAAGGCAGTTCTACAAGATTTTTGTCTTTTTTCACCAGGTTAAAACTACAGAGGCTTTTGATATGAATCCGAGGACACATATTAGGTATTTGTAATATCTATCTGTAGAAATTGGAACTACTAATTTCGGTGACACATAATTGCTGGAGTGATTTTATTAGTGAAACAATTATAGACATAATAGCTTTATTCACTAAATATCAACCATGGCTTAATAAAGAAAGGGCTTCTAGGGTTTCATCGTTTATGTTTTCTAGGAGTTGGAATTAGGTCAAAACCATGTTTGGTTTGGCCTAAAGAAAATCCTAAAGGCTGAAATGTCCTGGTTTTGTTATGTTTTGATACAGGTAATCTAGGAAGCAATTTAGGGTGAGGCCAAAGTGACATGCAAGGCACTAGAGATACCTTGTAGTATAGAAAGGTTTCAATCCACTTGGACTTGTAAAACTACCTCAACTGATTTAAAGAGTCTTTTAGATACTTTCTAGTAATTTAAAAACTAGAAAATAATGAAATGAAATTTGGGTAGGTCGATAGCACTGCATGTTGAAGAAAACATGTAGATACCTACTAAAAATTTGATCTAGGTAGTTGGTGGGGTGTTACATTTTGATATTGAATTTAAAGCAACTTATATTATACAGATCTACAAGAAAAAGAATAAAATGGGATGGACAGGGGTTGTTGGGCTTGATCTTCTCTAAGGTGGGATGGGGCAGGAGATGCGACCCATCCGGGCAACGCAATGCACATGGCGGGATTTCAAACGGCTAACAAGGGGGGCGTTAGTGGCATAGGGCGGTCCAATGGGTATCGATGAAATCCAGCCGTGGGATTTAAGGATATCCGATGGCTGGGGTTTGTCGTCTTCTCCACGACGGGCGCGACCAAGCGGAAACTATAGGCAGCGTCAGGGCGGTGGCGGGAGCTTACCCAGGGGCTCAGGATGTGATATGGAGTGGTGGAGAAGATGTGGCATTCGACGGGGAGCTGGACGAGGGGCGACTGAGGGTAATTTGGCACCGGTCAAGGATACGCATGACGGAAATCAAACCTAGGTCGCCGAAGTTCATCGTGGGCATTCCTGGAATTCGACCTGGGAAGAAAAGATGGTACGATTAGATGCAGAAGGGGATGGGGAGTAATGAGAGGCCACATGCAAAGAGCGAGGAGCATGGGAGGGAGATCTACACTCGGTTTCTCGAAAAGGGCCGAAGGCTCTTGTTCTCCTCCTTCTAGTCATGATAAGGTAGAGGAGAAGAAGTGGTTCTGGAGGCTACTGAGGGAGAGGGAGAGGGGGGAAATGAGCCTGAGGGGGAGTGTCAAGATGGTCGGAGCCTTTGAAAAGAAAGTGGTTATGCATGTGATATTGAAATATAGCAAGGGGCTATATGTGAATGTTTGTTAATTAAAGTAATTAACAAAATTCTGAATAAATTTAATAAAAAGAGTTTTATGTGTGTGAGTGCGGATACATGTTCCCGGTGGCATTTCATCTGGAAGGAGTTGCTGCTTCCGCTGGATCGCTGGAGCGAGGAGGTGGAGGTTGTCCGGTGGCTTGAACATGTGTGCGAGTGTGGATGCGCTGCTGAGTTGCCGCGCTCGGACTTCCTCACGATCTTGAGATCTGCAAGTGTACGACTACATCAACCACAAGTTCCTACTCGTTAACAAAACTCGTTGTCTTCGAGGGTAAGTTCTCGTTGGATGTATGTCCACCCGTTGCTTTTTACCTAGTAGATAGATTCTGGCGTGTAGTTCACACCGTAGGAAATTTTTTGTTTTCTATGCTATGGACCCAACAGTGGTATCAGAGCGTGATCTATGCGTAGGTGCTTTGCACGGGTAGTACACATATGTTTATATGTGGGCGATGATGATCATGTTATTGCATCTTCTATGTATTTTGGATATTCGTGGCATAGTGGGATGAAGCGGCCCGGACCAACCTTACATGTCATCGTACATGAGACCGGTTCCACGACTGAAATGCAACTTGTTTTGCATAAGTGGCTGGCGGGTGTCTGTCTCTCCTACTATAGTCAATATCTGAGTTACAACGAGTTGCTAATAACTTGGTTATCCTCGCTTGTGGTTCATGTTCGTAGGTGAGAACGGTTCTATCTCCGGAAGCCCTAAGCCACGTAAAACTTGCAATTGATAAATTAGAGACGTCTAGTTTAGATAGTTGCTGGGCTAGTGTATTGATATGGTATTGTTGTAAGTAGATGTATGATAGATACTCTTACAACACATTCAACGTGTAAGTTCCATAGACCATGGCCTTACACACAAAGGAATGATAGAGATCATACCACGATGCAAATGATAGATATCAAATGCATGGACCATATCATCTCACTTTACACATTAGATGTTAGCATATTATACTACTAGTTTGGCGCTTTTGGTAGCATTGTAAGATGATCCCTCATTGAGATATCAAGATAAAATGTGTTCTTCCTTGAGTATGCACCGTTCTATGGATCGTGTTTCGAGACATCACATGATGATCGGGTGTACTCGACTCTACGCTTTCATACAACGGGTGTAAGACAGTTTTACACACGCGAGTACTAAGGTTCTTACTTCACGAGCCTAGCATGTACAGACATGGCCTTGGAACACGGACCAAGAGGTTAAGCATGAGTCATATGGTTTATATGATGCCCATATAGATGCTCGCCTTTGAAGCTCGCCGACTCACGTGATGATCGGACTTGGTGTAGTGGATTTGGTTCATGTAATCACCAAAAAGGAACGAGGGATATCAGTTTTGAGTGGGAGTTCATTAGTAATTTGGATTAGTTGAACTCAATCTATCATAAACTTAGTATAAATAAACTTTACAAATTCTGTTGTAGATGGCACCACCTGCTTTTAATTTCAATGTGTTCATGGAGAAAGAGAAACTTGCTGCGAATGGTAGCAACTTCACCAACTAGGCTATGAATTTGAGGATTCTCCTCACTGCTGCACAAAAGCAATATGTGCTAGATGCGCCGTTAGGCCCCCCACCAGCTCCTGATGCCCCTGACGAGGAAAAGAATGTCTATGTGACTCGTCAGGAGGACAACAACTTAGTTCATTGCTGCATACTTTATGGGCTAGAGCCAGAACTTCGAAAGCGTTTTGAAAATGGCAATGCTTTTGATACCATGGGAGAATTGAAAATGATTTTCGATACCCATGCTGCCGTAGAGAGTTATAATGCTACAGAAAAGTTCTTGAGCTGCATGATGGAGGAAAACAGCTACGTTAGTGAGCATGTACTCAAAATGTCTGGGTACGCCGATAAGCTTGTGTCCTTGGGAATAACGATTCCCATTTACTTAGGCATACATCGTGTTCTCCAATCTCTGCCACCTAGCTACAAGAGCTTCGTGATGAACTATAATATGCAGGGCATGAAGAAGACTCTTCCCGAGCTTCTGTCAATGCTTAAGACTGCAGAAGTGGAGATTAGGAAAGAACATCAAGTGTTGATGATCAATGGAACCACCAGTTTCAAGAAGGACAAGAAAGGCAAGCACAAGGGAAAGAAGGGTGGAAAATCTGTTGCCGCGCCTGAAAAGAAACCCCGAGCTGGCCCTAAGTCCGATACCTAGTGCTACTATTGCAAGGGGACTGGCCATTGGAAGCGCAACTGCCCCAAGTATTTGGCGGACAAGAAGTCCGGCAAGGCAAACAAAGGTATATGTGATATACATGTTATTGATGTGTACTTGACTAGTACTCGTAGTAGCACCTAGGTATTTGATACGGGATCGGTTGCTAATATATGTAACTCGATTCAGGGGCTGCGGAACAAGCGACAACTAGCAAGGGATGAGGTCACAATGCGGGTCGGCAATGGATCAAGAGTTGATGTGATCGCCGTCGGAACGCTGCCTCTAAATATTCCATCGTGATTAGTTATAAACCTGAATAATTGTTATTTGGTGCCTGCACTTAGCATGAACATTGTATCCGGATCATGTTTGATGCAAAGTGGTTATTCGTTTAAATATGAAAACAATGGTTGTTCGATTTATATGGATAATATCTTTTATGGTCATGCACCTGTGTTGAATGGTTAATTTCTGATGGATCTCGATAGTAATATTACGCACATTCATAATGTTCATGCTAAAAAGATTAAACTTGATAATGATATATCTGCATATATGTGGCACTGCCGTCTAGGTCATATTGGCATTAAACACATGAAGCAAACTCCATTCTGATGGACTTTTGGAATCACTTGATTTTGAATCATTTGATACATGTGAGCCATGCCTTATGGGGAAGATGACTAGAACGCCGTTTTCTGGTTCAATGAAACGGGCGACAGATTTATTGGAAATCATACATACTGATGTGTGTGGACCAATGAGTGTGTCGGCGCGAGGTGGATATCGTTATTTTGTTACTTTCACGGATGATTTGAGTAGATACGGGTATATCTATTTGACGAAACACAAGTCTAAAACTTTTGAAAAGTTCAAGGAATTTCAGAATGAAGTGGAAAATCATCGTAATTGAAAGATCAAATTTCTACGGTCTGACCGTGGAGGAGAGTATCTAAGTTACGAGTTTAGCACACACATGAAAGAGTGTGGAATAGTTTCACAACTCATGCCTGCCGGAACACCACAGTGTAATGGTGTGTCAGAACATCGTAATCATACCTTATTGGATATGGTTCGATCTATGATGTCTCTGACTGACTTACCTCTATCATTTTGGGTTTATGCACTAGAAACAGCTGCATTCACCTTAAATCGGGCACCATCTAAATCTGTTGAAATGACACCGTATGAATTATGGTTTGGAAACAAACCTAAGCTGTCATTTCTTAAAGTTTGGGGATGCAATGTTTATGTGAAGAAACTTCAACCGGATAAACTCGAACCCAAAGCGGAAAAATGCGTCTTCATAGGATACCCTAAGGAAACGATTGGGTATACCTTCTATCACAAATCCGAGGGAAAGGTTTTTATTGACAAGAATGGATCCTTTCTTGTGAAGGAGTTTCTCGCGAAAGGTGTGAGTAGTCGGAAGGTAGAACTCGAAGAGGTTATTGAACCTTCTCTTCATGAAATGGCAAGTGGCGCAGCACCGGAAGTTGTTTCAGAGTTGACTTCACCTGATGAAGAGAGAGCTAATGATGATGATCGTGAAACTCCGAAAGAGGACACTGCCGAACCTCGCAGGTCAAGGAGGACACGTGCAGCTCCTGAACTGTACGACAATCCTGTTGTGAATTTCATGGTTGATAAAATGGATGACCCTGCGACGTATGAAGAAGCGATGATGAGCCCGGATTCCAACAAATGGCTAGAAGCCATGAAATCCGAGATGGAATCCATGTACGAGAAACAAGTTTGGAACTTGGTGGACTTACCTCACGATCGAAAAGGCCGTTGAGAATAAATAGATTTTCAAAAGAAAAAATAATGCTGATGGTAATGTGACCATCTATAAGGCTTGACTTATCGCAAAGGGGTTTCGACAAATTCAAGGAGTTGACTACGATGAGACATTCTCTCTCGTAGCGATGCTTAAGTCGGTTAGGATTATGTTAGCAATTGCTGCATATTTCGATTATGAAATATGGCAGATGGATGTCAAATCTGCGTTCCTCAATGGTAATATTGAAGAAGAGTTGTATATGATACAACCTAAGGGTTTGTCGATCCTAAGGATGCTAATAAGGTATGCAAACTTCAGCGATCCATCTATGGACTGAAGCAAGCATCCCGGAGTTGGAATCTCCGCTTTGATGAGGTGATCAAAGAGTTTGGATTTGTCCAAACTTATGGAGAGGCTTGTATTTACAAGAAAGTGAGTGGGAGCAATGTGGCATTTCTGATATTATATGTGGATGACATATTATTGATTGGAAATGATATAGATCTTTTAAACACGGTTAAAAGTTATCTAAACAGCAAATTTTCGATGAAAGATCTTGGTGAAGCATCATATATATTAGGCATTAAAATCTATAGAGATAGATCAAGGCGCCTAATTGGGCTATCGCAGAGTACATACCTTGATAAGGTATTAAAGAAGTTTAATATGGACGAAAGTAAGAAGGGGTTTCTTACCTATGTTGCAAGGCAAGACATTGAGTAAGATTCAAGTCCGGCTACGGCGGAAGAAAGAGAGATGATGGATAAGATCCCCTATGCCTCGGCCATAGGCTCTATATGTATGCCATGCTATGTACAAGACCGGATGTGGCACATGCTATTAGTTTGACTAGTAGGTACCAATCTGATCCATGTTCGGAACACTGGATAGCGGTAAAGAACATCCTCAAGTACTTGAGAAGAACTAAGGATATGTTTCTTATATATGGAGGTGAAGAAGAGCTAGTCGCTAAGTGTTATGTCGATGCTAGCTTTGACACCTGATCCAGATGACTCTAAGTCTCAATCCGGATACGTATTTCTCTTGAACGGAGTAGCAGTTAGTTGGAGGAGTTCCAAACAACCTGTGGTGGCTGGATCAACGACGGAGGCGGAATATGTTGCTGCTTCAGAAGCGGTGCAGGAAGCGGTTTGGATGAAAGAGTTCATTAAGGAACTAGGCGTGGTTCCCAGTGCGTTGGACCCATGGTGAT
>CAJUXJ010002530.1:0-35111 GCA_910589775.1 Avena eriantha
CGGGACTGGAGGGACGGGACTAAAGGCCCACCCATTAGTCCCGACCCTCTTACCAGCCGGGACTAATGGGCATCCACGTGGCTATCTCTACGGGCGCTGTGTGCCCCCCATTAGTCCCGGTTCGTATTACGAACCGGACAAATGGTTCTCTGTCGCAGCAAGTATTTAGGCACATTCTCTGCCGCGGCAGAGAATTTAATTTGTATTCTTTTTTTTCATTTCAAACTAGTTTTACACTACCACATACCGTACATGTTCGTGCATACATAAGATAACTTCTCTAAGATCGAGCATACAAATATATAATGATAGTTACACATGGAGATCACAATTATCGGGACTAGAGCCCGTCTATTCAATTACACGGTCGGGGACATCGGCGCCTATTCACACTAATTCTCCGGTGTCATCTATCATCTCGTTCATCAAGAATCCTGCCAGTTCTTTAGCAATTGCTACTACGCGTTGCTGTGGTAGGAGCTGATCCCGCATTTTCTCGAACTATATAAGAAAAGGAGATCAATATGAATATCGATCATGATAACAAAAAGTGACGGTAATAAAAATAATGTTATGAATGTATTTCTTACATCGACTCTATAATCATTCAGCTCACTCGTAAACGTGCGAATAACTCGCAAATGTAGAATCCACATAGATTCGTCCCCTATGGCTGCCTCGCGCACTTTACGAGAATAGAATTCAATCAAATAATAATCATGCATCATAATTGTATTGAAACTAGAAGTAAAGAGATGCGCCTACTACTTACCGAGACCGGCTTAAACGTCAGCTTCTCAGTAAAGTCACCCGTAACCGCACTCTTGAACTGGTTTCCAAACCCTACCCGGTAAAGAAAATGAATGAGTTATTTATTACGTGATATCTCAGGAAATCAACGAAAGAGACCACTGTAGTGCAAAAATTACCTCTGGAGCATGTCCTGCATGTCACTAAACTGTTCCAGGGGTCTCTTTAATGGGTCCATGACTTCAACTCTTCCCTTATCAAGTTGAATGTCCATGAGAATCAAGTGGAAGCTGTACACGTTCATATATACATCAGTAACTCATCAATTACACTTAACATCGAGTAAGCAAAAGAGAATGTGTACAATAGAGTAAGACACTCACGCGAAATTGTAAGGAAACAGTATGTGGTCACAGAAAATTTTCTCCGTTAGAAACCTTAGAAGGTTTTCCTGTGTTTCCTCAGGCTTTTTCCTTTAGCGTCCGACAATGTATTTTATCTGGTCAATGAACCCAACACTGAAGATTGACCTTCTTTTACATTCCATGATCTTCATTCTGCATAATAATAGAGTACAAAAGGATATAATTAGGATAATTACATGTAATGAACTGAACAACTGAAAAAATGAACAGCTTATATATAGACAATGAATTCAACAACTTACAAACAATAGCAACTCATGAGACTTTTGTCGATGGTGTCGAAAATGTATAACTGGAAGAGTTCTGGAAACTCAACATGGACCTCTTCTTCTCAGAAGTAGTAGTCATGTGGGACTTTCGCCATGATCATTATTCTCTCCTCCTTTACGGCTTTCAAGTACCATTTATGTAAACTCCGCATTTGTGTTGGCAGTTGTTGGAACTGCTCAAAGGCTGACCAAAGGATCCCTGGGACATATGTAGGGAGTACTTGAGCCTTGGGTAACTTGTCGTCCTGGGAACCTAGCAATTCCTCAACAGTCACATTCATAGCGGCCGCAAGCTTCTTAGCTTCTTCCATATCCTGCTGGGGAGTGTCATAGGATATCACCTTGAGGGGTGGGGTCGATTTTTTGGCCTGTTCCCCCGAGCTGGGGGATGTCCTTTCTTTTCCCGGTTGCACTTTGACTTGATGATTTGCTCCCTCTTGCACTTCCACTTGATTTGCTCTTCTTCACTTCCTTCTGAAGTGTGCGTCGATAGTCATCTGGCTTATGGTGCAAGTCATATTGCGATTTTGTGTTCAGAAAAGAAAGTGCATAGGCTTTTTGCTTCTCGGTGTATACCGGGGCGGGCTCGAGTTTCTTCTTTTGAAGCTGCGCAACACATTCGGCCTTTACGATCATGTTAGTTTCCTTGTCAGTACGATCGTAAGGTCTGATAGAAAGATTCTTATGAGGTACTCTTGGGAGGGGCGACATTTGTCGTTTTGGGCTCCTGCGTCGTTTAGTACTAATCGGAGGTTGCGGCGAAGATCGAGATGGACTCGGGTTGTGGTGGTCGTAGTCATGGGGTGGGCTTCTTGGAGGTGATGGAGGTGAAGGTGACATGCGACCACTCGGAGGCGGTGTTGGCTTTGGCGTCCAGCCTAGAAGCTTGATGTTGTTCTTGTCCCATAGAATGATACCACCCAGTACTTCTCCGAGTGTCCTCTCACCTTCAGGTCCAGGGATGTCAAGCTCCATTGAGTCCCACCCCATTGCGATTTCATCCACACCAACTTTAGCATAGCCAGCTGGAATCTCACGGCCGTGCCAGCGTGCGCCAGGTGGACAAGGTAAAGCACATCCGACTGCCACCTTGATGGATAGGTTCTTCACCTTCTGATGGAGCTCACAAGATGCCTGCTCCTTGATTCCATCCACGGGGTAGCCGGGACCGCCATCTACCATACGTGCATCGTTAGAAGGGACCTCCAATTCAGCCACGCTGCTTTTCCGCTGAGATGGGATGGCGGTAATATTGAGTACAAGATCTTGCAGGCGCGCTGCTCCTCGAAGTTCGTCAATCTGTTGCTGATGCATTCGAAGTGTTCCTATCAACTCGGTCAACTTGTCTCCCTCCTCCTCCTGCCGTCTCCTCTTTGCTCTCTCTCGGCTCCTATAAGTATCTCTATCTTTGGGAAACCCCATCTCCCACGTATAACTAGGCCAAGGCCTCGTACACGTCCTCCGCGTTCGTCATTCCCGAGGACCTTTGTCAGCAAGTCTTTCTCTCTATCGGGACGGAACTTTGTTGTACCGCTTTAATCTCCTTCACCACTTTCTACCATGTATCCCGGGGTATCCTAATCCCGTCACTTCAAATAAGGTCCCCTGTACTTTCGTCATACTCACTCCCATGCCCAAGGAACCAATTCCTTGCCCTCAGATCCCATTCTTCGCGTATTGGTTCTGGAGTGATCCCTTTAGCAAGCAGCTCATTCTCTTTAGCATCCCACTTTGGCATGGCAGCCGCGTAGCCCCCTGGCCCCAGGTGATGGTGATATTTCTTCATCGCGGCATTTTTCTTGTTTTTTTCGACATTTCCATAGCAGGTTGTGAATCCTTGTACTTCACAAATGCATCCTAGTTAGCCTGCTGCTTCGTTAGATAGCATTCAAATTTAGGAGCCTTCTTCGTCTTCTGATACTTTTGCCATAATGCTTTCTTCCAGTTCTTGAATAGTTCGGCCATCTTCGTAAGAGTCCACTGCTTGACTTTCTTCCTCAATGCAGCTGTGTCGGCATCATCCTCACATTCCGACAGGGTGAAATGTGTCATGAGGTCATTCCAAAGACCCTCTTTGCACCTGTCGGAGACATACTCACCCTCTTTCGCCCCTTTGGTCTTATTCCACTCTCGAACAGTGATCGGGATGCGATCCCTAACCATAACTCCGCATTGTTGTTTAAATACAGTTTTAGCCTTTTCGGGTTCCACCGGTTCACCCCTTGGTGATACCCGCGTAATTCTATAACGCGTAGATGCGTCCAACTTTTTGGCCGGGCCTCGTTTGGAATATTTTTTGCTCGATGTGGAGGCCTAAGAGAAGAAACATTCGTCAATTTATATATATATATACAACTCAATTAATCCATCTACTGATCACCAGACTTCGTATATATACCTCGCCGTCGGCTTCTCCACCACCGGAGCCGTTGGCTTCTCCTTGATCATTCCAGTCGACCTTCTCTCCCTCACCGGAGGGGTTCAGATAAATCGACGGAGATTCGGGTGGATCAACATGGGGGGTGTCGTTAATCATATCCTCGAGAATTTCTTCCTGTGCTAGGTCTCTCTGGATTGGATCCATAGTTTTCTACAAAATGCACAGAATGACATTTTTCATTCAATATTTTTGCATAAAATAACACTAAACAATAATATGAACACGCAATTTTAGTGGTGCCCTAACCCTAACCCTAAGTCCGGGCAGCCTGCAAGCACCACCACCCCAACCCTATATCCGGGGCCCACGAGCATCACCACTCTAACCCTAAGTCCGGGGGCCCGTGAGCACCACCACCCTAACCCTATCTCCGGGCGGCCCGCGAGCACTACCAGCCTAACCCTAAGTCTGGGGGCCCGCGAGCACCACCACCCTAACCCTATCTCCGGGCGGCCCGCGAGCACTACCACCCTAACCCTAAGTCCGGGGGCCCACGAGCAATACCACATTAACCCTAACTCCGGGGGCTCGCGAGCACTACCACATTAACCCTAAGTCCGGGTGCCCGCGAGTACTACCAACCTAACCCTAAGTCCGGGCGGCCTGCGAGCACCACCACCCTATCCCTAAGTCCGGGGACAAAAAGTACTACTAAAAAAATACACTAGAAATAATAGTAATACAAAAAATATAAAAAAACAAGTAATAATTCTATTTATCTATTACTAGTAATTTTATCTATCTATTACTAAAAAAATACACTAGAAATACTAGTAATACAAAAAATATAAAAAAACAAGTAATAATTCTATCTATCTATTACTAATAATTTTATCTATCTATTACAAAAAAATACACTTGAAATACTAGTAATACAAAAATATATAAAAAAACAAGTAATAATTCTATCTATCTATTACTAATAATTCTATCTATCTATTACAAAAAAATACACTAGAAATACTAGTAATACAAAAAATATAAAAAAAACAAAAAATGGCCGGTGGCCGGGGTGCCGCCCGGGCTCGCCGGTTGCGGGGCGCCGCCCGGGCTCGCTGGGGGGAAGCGCGTGGCCGGTCGCGGGGCGCCCGCCCGGCCTACTCCCCTACAGTTCCGGCACCGCCGCGCCGTCGCGCCGTCGCGTAGTTGCCGGACAGGGGAGCGAAGGAGATGGGGGCGCGGGGTAGCTCTAGCGGGGGTGCGCGCGCGGCGGCTGAAGTGGCGGTGGCGGTTGGGGGCGGTGGCGGCAGCGGTTGGGGTGGTGGCGGCCGGAGAATCGGGCAGCCTGCTGGCGTCTCAGTTCGTCCTTCGCGCGTGGGGGGTGCTCTGCGTGGGGAGAAGAAGGGGCACGCGGCGCGCCAAATGTATAGTGGGGAACTTTAGTCCAGGTACGTGATACGAACAGGGACTAAAGGTCCCTCCTTTAGTCCCGGTGCGTGCCACGCACTGGGACTAAAGGCTCTTCGGCCCAGCCCAACAGGCGCGCGCCAAGCCACACCTTTAGTCCCGGTGTGTAGCACGCACCGGGACTAAAGGTCCCTTTTTCAAAAAAAATCAACCTGGTGCGCGCCTGTTTAAAAAAAATTCAATTAGCATATTATTTAATCATTTGAATTTTACAGTTTTTGCATACTTATGAATTTGAGAAAAAATTCAACATGAAAATTTCTTGAATTTGAATAACTAATCCAAATCTATTTTCTGTTTTATAAAATAATTATTATAACTAGTGAAACTAATAACCATTTTGCCATTTTCAATTTAAAAATGCATTAAATATTATATTTTGCATATTTTTGAATAAGTGATTCAAATCAATTTTCTGTTTTATAAAATAATTATTCTAACTAGTCAAACTATTAACCATTTTTCCATTTTCATGTAATTCCGACGCTCCGGTGGTCTTCCTCCGGCGAAACCCTAGACCGGGGGCCCCGGATCGTCTACCCCACCTTATTTTTTCCTGCCCATTTTCTTCCCGCCCGTTATCTTCCGGATCGTATCCCCTTTAGGGTTTAGGGTTTATGGTTTAGGGTTTTTGGTTTAGGGTTTAGGGTTTTTGGTTTAGGGTTTAGGGTTTAGGGTTTTTGGTTTAGGGTTTAGGGTTTTTGGTTTAGGGTTTAGGGTTCCCTCCTCTGACTTTGGGTTTAGGGTTTTTGGTTTAGGGTTTAGGGTTTTTGGTTTAGGGTTTAGGGTTTAGGATTTTTAGTTTGCGGTTTAGGGTTTAGGGTTTAGGGTTTAGGGTTTAGGGTTCCCTCCTCTGACTTAGGGTTTAGGGTTCCCTCCTCCGACGTAGGGTTTAGGGTTTAGGGTGTAGACTCATATCTGCCGCCTCTCTCCACTCTATCCCATGGCTTCCACCATACCTCTAACCCCAGGGAGGCGGAGATGGAGTCTTTCACGGGCTAGCAGGAAAATATTTTCCGAGGCGGATCTTCCGAAGATGCCATAGGGCGTGTGCACCAAGGGCATCTTCGAGAAGTTCCGCCACGGGAGATTTCCCAACCCTTTCCTCCATCCATGGGGATGAAACTCTCCATCCATGTTGGCTTGGTCGTTGCCATAGCACATCTAGACTCATATCTGCCGCCTCTCTCCACTCTATCCCATGGCTTCCACCATACCTCTAACCCCAGGGAGGCGGAGATGGAGTCTTTCACGGGCTAGCAGGAAAATATTTTCCGAGGCGGAACTTCCGAAGATGCCATAGGGCGTGTGCACCAAGGGCATCTTCGAGAAGTTCCGCCACGGGAGATTTCCCAACCCTTTCCTCCATCCATGGGGATGAAACTCTCCATCCATGTTGGCTTGTTGAGTTGCTTGCCATGGCGTATCGATGCTCCTTTTATAGGGACGGCGCCGCTTCTACTTTGTCTTCTTCCTCCGACAGGGCGTCGTGCGCTACATGCTTTATCTCATCGAGGAGTGCGTCCACCCATGCGCCCTTATCCTACCGACAGCTTTAGTCCTGGTTTGAGCCCCCACCCGGTACTAAAGGTTACCCACGCGTCCTTATCGCACCGACAGTTTTGTTAGATGACACAAAAACCACCTTTAGTCCCGGTTGCACCCACCAGCTGGTACTAATTAAAGGTTAGCCACCCCCCAGATAAGGCCCTCCCAGATAAGCCTCCCCCAAATAAGGCCCCCCATATTTTGTCCCGGTTTGAGCCCCCACCGAGGATGAAAGTTTCCCGCGCCACTGCGTTCCCGCGCTTTCCACCGGTTCCCACCTCAGTCTTCCTGCCATTTTTTCAGTATATATATGTACGCTTGGCCTCCATTTACATATCACATCTAGACTCATCATTCTCTTCCCATGGCTTCCATCGTATCTCTAACCACCCGGGAGGCGGAGGCGCTTTGCGCCTCAAACTACCCCTGCCCACCGGGCTACCGCGTCCCCACCGGCTAGATGCTGAGCGCCGGAGGCGTGCCGGTCCCTCCTGTCCCTCTAGGTGTGGAGCGCCGGATGGCCATCACGAACCACTACTACCTCGAGCTCACGCTAGAGCAGCGGAGGAATCCCAACTGGCATCCCGAATATTTCCCGACTTGGGAAGCCTTCTTCATCAATCGGCATGAGAGGGCGCTCGCCAGGCACGAGGAGGGAGGCCCACCTCCTTCGAAGTTCAACAAGGCCGGCCGTCGGCTGTGGTGGTGTGGTCGGACTCTCCAGAGTGTCATGGCCTACAACACGACCGACAATAACCCCCGCCTGCGGTACCCTCAAATCCAGCCCACGCGTGCCCAACCTTCAAGGTTCGACTACGGCGACCCCGACGACGACAGCGACGATGGCGCCGGCGACTACGACGACTACAGTGGCGCGTATTATAGGGCTAGGCAGGAGCATGACTGAATCACTCCAACCATTAGGCATGTTTCTTAATTTTCAGTTGTGCTATGTATCCTTAGTGTTTGTGGGTTCCTTCTCTTGTGATGGTTCCTTCTCTTTGTGTGATCACCTACCGCGGCTCAGAACGTCTAGTTTGATTGAGCAAGATGTATTACATGAAAGGGGACCTTTATGTCTCAAATAAAAGGTTTAATTCATTACATAGATTTATGTCTAAAATAAAAGGTTTAATTACATAGATTTATGTCTCAAATAAAGGTTTAATACATTATTACACATCACCAACATCTAGTGTTGTGGTTTTCTTCTGCACCGTAGCCATGGAGAATCTTCATCATTTAACAGGATGCTTGGGTCAGTTTTCACTTTGAAGGGCGGAATTTCATGAAACTTATTGTAATCTTCTGACATGTCTGTCTTGTCATCCACTCCCACGATGTTTCTTTTCCCTGAAAGAACTATGTGGCGCTTTGGCTCATCATATTCTGTACTCTTTTGCTTATCTTTCCTTTTTCTCGGTTTGGTAGACATGTCCTTCACATAGAAAACCTGAGCCACATCGTTGGCTAGGACGAATGGTTCATCCATGTACGCAAGATTGTTGAGATCCACTGTTGTCATGCCGTACTTTTCGTCTACATGTACCCCGCCTCCTGTCAGCTTGACCCATTTGCACCGAAACAAAGGGACCTTAAAAGTAGGTCCATAGTCAAGTTCACATATCTCCTCTATGTACCCATAATATGTGTCAATCTGCCCATTGTCATCTGTTGCATCAAAGCGGACACCACTATTTTTTGTTGGTGCTCTTTTTATCTTGGGCGATCATGTAAAATGTATTCCCATTTATCTCGAACCCTTGGAAAGTACATATAGTCGAAGATGGTAACCTGGCCAACGAGTACAACTCATCTCCAACAGTGGTGTTATTCATGAGATGTGTCTGCAACCAATTGCCAAAATTCTTCTCGTGTTCCCCTTTATTCAAGGATTCAGGCTTCCCCGGGTTTTTAGAGCGTAGAATATTCTTGTGTTTCTCGATATACGGAGCCACCACGGTGGAATTGTGTAGAACTGTGTAGTGTGCTTGAGTGAAAGAATGCCTGTACCTACATACCATTGATTTCCTTCCTAGTGTGCCTTTTCCAGTCATCCTCCCCTCATACCGAGATTCAGGAACACCAATCGGCTTAAGGTCAGGAAGAAAGTCAACACAAAACTCAATGACCTCCTTTGTTCCATAGCCCTTGGAGATGCTTCCTTCTATCCTAGCACGGTTATGAAAATATTTCTTTAAGACTCCCATGAACCTCTCGAAGGGGAACATATTGTGTAGAAACACAGGACCGAGAATTCTAATCTCTTTGACTAGGTGAACTAGGAGGTGCGTCATAATATTGAAGAAGGATGGCGGGAACAACAACTCGAAGCTGACCAGACATTAGACCACATCAATCTGTAACCCTAATAGACTTTCTCGATAGATTACCTTCGGAGAAATTGCATTGAGGAATGCACATACCTTCACAATGGCTAGTCGAACATTTTCTGGTAGAATTCCCCTCAATGCAACCGGAAGCAATTGCGTCATAAGCACATGGAAGTCATGAGACTTTAGGTTTTGAAATTTTTTCTCTTTCATATTTACTATTCCCTTTATATTCGACGAGAAGCCAGACGGGACCTTGCTACTGAAAAGGACTTCAAAAAAGATTTCCTTCTCTTCTTTGGTAAGAGCATAGCTGGCAAGCCCTTGAAACTGCCCTGGATGCTTGCCGTCTCATCCTTTATGATGTTGCTGGTCCTCCCGTGCTGCCGAGGTATCTTTTGACTTCCCATACAAGCCTAGGAAGCCTAGAATATTCACGCAAAGATTCTTCGTCAAGTGCATCACGTCGATTGCAGAGCGGACCTCATGCACTTTCCAATAGGGCAGCTCCCAAAATATAGATTTCTTCTTCCACATGGGTGCATTTCCAGTAATGGGGTCTTTCGGAACAGGTTGTCCTCCAGGACCCTTTCCAAAGATTACATCCAAATCCTTGACCATACCAAATACATCAGCACCACTAGGGGGACAGGCTTCATCCGGGTTTTTGCCTTGCCATTGAAATGCTTGCCTTCTTCTTTAAGGGATGACTGGGCGGAAGAAAACAACGATTGTACGGGTACACATTCTTTCTACATTTATCCAGATATATACTTTCAGTCTCATCTAAACAGTGCGTGCATGCATTGTATCCTTTGTTCGTTTGTCCTGAAATGTTACTAAGAGCAGGCCAATCATTGATGGTTATGAACAACAATGCTTGTAGGTCAAATTCCTGCTGTTTGTGCTCATCCCACACACGTACACCTGGTTTGGCCCACAACTGTAGAAGTTCATCAACTAATGGACTTTGGTACACATCAATGTTGTTGCCGGGTTGCTTCGGGCCTTGGATGAGCACTGGCATCATAATGAACTTCCACTTCATGCACAACAAAGGAGGAAGGTTGTAGATACATAGAGTCACGGGCCAGGTGCTGTGACTGCAGTTCTGCTCCCCAAAAGGATTCATGCCATCGGTACTTAGACCAAACCATAAGTTCCTTGCGTCACCAGCAAAGTCTGGGAAGTCTCTCTCGATTTTTCTCCACCGCCGACCATCAGCAGGGTGCCTCAACATCCCGTCTTTCTTACGGTCTTCCATGTGCCATCGCAACAACTTGGCATGCTCTTTATTTCTGAACAAACGTTTCAACCGTGGTATTATAGGAGCATACCACATCACCTTGGCAGGAACCCTCTTCCTGGGTTGCTCGCCCTCAACATCACCAGGGTCATCTTTTCTGATCTGATACCGCAATGCAGTGCATACCGGGCATTTATCCATATTCTCGTACTTCTCACCGCGGTAGAGGATGCAGCCATTAGGGCATGCATGTATCTTCTGCACGTCTAATCCTAGAGGGCAGACAAGTTTCTTTGCTTCGTATGTACTAGAGGGCAATTGGTTATTTCTTGGAAGCAGCTTCTTCATTATTACCAGCAACTTTTCAAATCCCGAGTCAGTCATACCGGTCTCTGCCTTCCACTTCAACAATTCCAGTGTGCTACCCAGCTTCTTCTGGCCATCTTCACAAGTTGGATACAGCAATGTGTTGTGGTCCTGTAACATCTGCTCGAACTGCAACCTCTCCTTTTTTGTGTCGCAGTCTCGCCTTGCATCACTAATGACCCGACCAAAATCATCAACGGGCTCATCTGGTTCCCGTTCTTCACCCCCTTCTTTTTCATTATCTTCAACTTCGGTATCATCATATTCAGGGAACATAGATTGGTAGTTGCCATCATCGTTCTCTTCTTCATCGCCGTCTTCCATCATAACCCCTCTTTCTCCGTGCTTGGTCCAAACATTATAGCCGGACATGAAACCGGACCGAAGCAGGTGGCTCTGAATGACACTTGAGGAAGTGTGAGCCTGCTCATTCCGACATTCAATACATGGACAACACATAAAACCATCCCGCCGCTTGTTCGCCTCGGCCACAAGGCGAAAAGAACGCACGCCTTCTCTGTAAGCGTCAGAGCGTCGGTCACCGTACATCCATGGGTGGCTCATCTGCATCATACAACCATGCATATATATCAAACGCAATCACGACTTAAATTAGTACCGCGCAGTCAAAATGAGAAAATAGTTGCTACCCTTTTAGGACACTTCAAAACAAAGAGGAGAAACCTTAAGTGTCGCTCTAACACCTCATATCATATTTTGTCTTGTGTAAACTCAAGTGGCATCGCTCTAATAGGCATTTCACCGAACTTCTCTAGTGCATATGAAGAAAAAAAGTTAGCACAAAGTTACCCACCTCTCACATAGGAAACAAACAGGAGAGAGTGGAGGGCTGGGTGCATATATATAGGGCCAGGCCATTAGTCCCTGTTTGAGATACAAACCGGGACTAAAGGTTCTGTCAGGAGCACGTGCGCCGGCCCAGACCCATTTGTCCCGGTTTGTATCTCAATGACACTGGTGGATCCATAGGTGGATTGTGAAAAGAGAATACATGCAATGACACTGGTGGATCCATGTGTGGTCTCTGAAGAGAACACACATACAACGACTCTGGTTGTTGTGAGTAAAAAGAACACACATGTAATGACACTGGTGGATCCATGGGTGGATTGTGAAAAGAACACACATGCAATGACAATGGTGGATCTATATGTGGTATGTGAAAAGAACACACATGCAATGACACTGGTGGATCCATGTGAGGTCTCTAAAGAGAACACGCATGCAAACACTCTAGTTGTTGTTAGTAAAAAGAGCACACATGCAATGACACTAGTGGATCCATAGGTGGATTGTGAAAAGAACACACATGCAATGACACTGGTGGATACATATGTGGTATGTGAAAAGAACACACATGCAATGACTCTTGTTGTTGTTAGTAAAAAGAACACACATGCAATGACACTTGTGGATCCATAGGTGGATTGCGAAAAGAGCACACACGCAATGACACTGGTGGATCCATATGTGGAATGTGACAGAACACACATGCAATAACTCTGGTTGTTGTGAGTAAAAAGAACACACATGCAATGACACTGGTGGATCCATGGGTGGGTTGTGAAAAGTGAGCACATGCAATGACACTGGTGGATCCATATGTGGTATGTGAAAAAAGAACACACATGCAATGTCTCAAGTTGTTGTTAGTCAAAAGAACACACATGCAATGACACTGGTGGATCCATGTGTGGTCTGTGAAGAGAACACACATTTCAATGACACTGGTGGATCCATATGTGGTATCTGAAAAGAACACACATGCAATGACACTGGTGGATCCATAGGTGGATTGTGAAAATAGCACACATGCTATGACACTAGTGGATCCATATGTGGTATCTGAAGAGAACACACATGCAATGGCTCTGGTTGTTATTATTAAAAAGAGCACACATGCAATGACACTGGTGGATCCATATGTGGTATGTGAAAAGAACACACATGCAATGACTCTGGTTATTGTTAGTAACAAGACCACACATGCAATGACACTGGTGGATCCATGTGTGGTCGCTAAAGAGAACACACATTTCAATGACTCTGGTTGTTGTTAGTAAAAAGAACACACATGCAATGGTACTGGTGGATCCATGTGTGGTGTCTGAAGAGAACACACATGCAATGACTCTGGTTCTTGTTAGTAAAAAGGGCACACATGCAATGACACTGGTGGTTCCATGTGTGGTCTATGAAGAGAACACATATTTCAATGACACTGGTGGATCCATATGTGGTATGTGAAAATAACACACATGCAATGACACTAGTTGATCCATATGTGGTATGTGAAAAGAACACCCATGAAATGACTCCAGTCGTTGTTAGTAAAAAGAACACACATGCAATGACACTGGTGGATCCATAGGTGGATTGTGAAAAGAGCACACATGCAATGTCACTGGTGGATCCATGTGTGGTCTCTAAAGAGCACACACATACAACGACTCTCGTTGTTGTGAGTAAAAAGAACACACATGCAATGACACTGGTGGGTCCATAGGTGGATTGTAAAAAGAACACACATGCAATGACACTGGTGGATCCATGTGTGGTTTCTAAAGAGAAGACACATGCAATCACTCTAGTTGTTGTTAGTAAAAAGAGCACACATGCAATGACACTAGTGCATCCATAGGTGGATTGTGAAAATAACACACATGCAATGACACTAGTGGATACATATGTGGTATGTGAAAAGAACACACATGCAATGACTCTAGTTGTTGTTAGTAAAAAGAACACACATGCAATGACACTTGTGGATCCATAGGTGGATTGCGAAAAGAGCACACATGCAATGACACTTGTGGATCCATATGTGGAATGTGACAGAAGAAACATGCAATAACTCTGGTTGTTGTGAGTAAATAGAACACACATGCAATGACACTGGTGGATCCATGGGTGGATTGTGAAAAGTGAACACATGCAATGACACTGGTGGATCCATATGTGGTATGTGAAAAAAGAACACACATGCAATGTCTCAAGTTATTGTTAGTCAAAAGAACACACATGCAATGACACTGGTGGCTCCATGTGTGGTCTGTGAAGAGAACACACATTTCAATGACACTTGTGGATCCATATGTGGTATCTGAAAAGAACACACATGCAATGACACTGGT
Source organism: Avena eriantha (assembly GCA_910589775.1). Classification (NCBI taxonomy): domain Eukaryota; kingdom Viridiplantae; phylum Streptophyta; class Magnoliopsida; order Poales; family Poaceae; genus Avena; species Avena eriantha. Next base: position 13,940 of record CAJUXJ010002530.1, read on the forward strand.
GGATCCATAGGTGGATTGTGAAAATAGCACACATGCTATGACACTAGTGGATCATATGTGGTATCTGAAGAGAACACACATGCAATGGCTCTGGTTGTTATTATTAAAAAGAGCACACATGCAATGACACTGGTGGATCCATATGTGGTATGTGAAAAGCACACACAAGCAATGACTCTAGTTGTTGTTAGTAACAAGACCACACATGCAATGACACTGGTGGATCCATGTGTGGTCGCTAAAGAGAACACACATTTCAATGACCCTGGTTGTTGTTAGTAAAAAGATAACACATGCAATGGCACTGGTGGATCCATGTGTGGTGTCTGAAGAGAACACACATGCAATGACTCTGGTTGTTGTTAGTAAAAAGAGTACACATGCAATGACACTGGTGGTTCCATGTGTGGTCTATGAAGAGAACACATATTTCAATGACACTGGTGGATCCATATGTGGTATGTGAAAATAACACACATGCAATGACAGTAGTTGATCCATATGTGGTATGTGAAAAGAACACCCATGAAATGTCTCCAGTTGTTGTTAGTAAAAAGAACACACATGCAATGACACTGGTGGATCCATAGGTGGATTGTGAAAAGAGCACACATGCAATGACACTGGTGGATCCATGTGTGGTCTCTAAAGAGCACACACATACAACGACTCTGGTTGTTGTGAGTAAAAAGAACACACATGCAATGACACTGGTGGGTCCATAGGTGGATTGTGAAAAGAACACACATGCAATGACACTAGTGGATCCATATGTGGTCTGAAGAGAACACACATACAATGACTCTGGTTGTTGTGAGTAAAAATAACACACATGCAATGACACTGGTGGATCCATGGGTGGATTGTGAAAAGAATACACATGCAATGATACTGGTGGATCCGTATGTGGTATGTGAAAAGAACACACATGCAATGAAACTGGTGGATCCATGTGCGGTCTCTAAAGAGAACACACATGCAATGACTCTGGTTGTTGTTAGTAAAAAGAGCACACATGAAATGACACTAGTGGATCCATAGGTGGATTGTGAAAAGAACACACATGCAATTACACTGGTGGATACATAGGTGGATTGTGAAAAAAACACACATGCAATGACACTTGTGGATACATATGTGGTATGTGAAAAGAACATATATGCAATGACTCTGGTTATTGTTAGTAAAAAGAACATACATGCAATGACACTAGTGGATCCAAAGGTGGATTGTGAAAAGAGCACACATGCAATGACACTGGTGGATCCATATGTGGTATGTGAAAATAACACACATGCAATAACTCTGGTTGTTGTGAGTAAAAAGAACACACATGCAATGACACTGGTGGATCCATAGGTGGATTGTGAAAAGAGCACACATGCAATGACACTGGTGGATCCATATGTGGTATGTGAAAAGAACACACATGCAATGACTCCAGTTGTTGTTAGTCAAAAGAACACACATGCAATGACACTGGTGGATCCATGTCCACTGTTGTTAGTCAAAAGAACACACATGCTTCAGAGACCACATATGGATCCACCAGTGTCATTGCATGTGTGTTCTCTTTACTAACAACAACCAGAGTCATTGAAATGTGTGTTCTCTTGAGAGACCACACATGGATCCACCAGTGTGATTGGATGTGTGTTCTTTTTACTAACAACAACCAGAGTCATTGAAATGTGTGTTCCCTTCAGAGACCACACATGGATGCACCAGTGTCATTGCATGTGTGTTCCTTTTACTAAGAACAACCAGAGTCATTGCATGTGTGTTCTTTTCACAAACCACATATGGATCCACCAGTGTCATTGCATGTGTGTTCTTTTCACAATCCACCTATGGATCCACTAGTGTCATTGCATGTGTGCTCTTTTTACTAACAACAACCAGAGTCATTGCATGTGTGTTCTCTTCAGAGACCACATATGGATCCACCGGTGTCATTGCATGTGTGTTCTTTTTACTAACAACAACCAGAGTCATTGAAATGTGTGTTCTCTTCATAGACCACACATGGATCCACCAGTGTCATTGCATGTGTGTTCTTTTTACTACAAACAACCAGAGTCATTGCATGTGTGTTCTCTTTAGAGACCACACATGGATCCAGCAGTGTCATTGCATGTGTGTTCTTTACACATACCGCATATGGAACCACCAGTGTCATTGCATGTGTGTTCTTTTCACAATCCACCATGGATCCACCAGTGTCATTGCACGTGTGTTCTTTTTACTCACAACAACCAGAGACATTGTATGTGTGGTCTCTTCAGAGACTACACATGGATCCACCAGTATCATTGCATGTGTGCTCTTTTCACAATCCACCTATGGATCCATCAGTGTCATTGTATGTGTGTTCTTTTTACTAACAACAACTGGAGTCATTTCATGTGTGTTCTTTTCACATACCACATATGGATCAACTAGTGTCATTGCATGTGTTTTCTTTTCACAATCCACCTATGGATCCACCAGTGTCATTGCATGTGTGTTCTTTTCACATACCACATGTGGATCCACCAATGTCATTGAAATATGTGTTCTCTTCATAGACCACACATGGAACCACCAGTGTCATTGCATGTGTGCTCTTTTTACGAACAACAAGTAGAGTCATTGCATGTGTGTACTCCTTAGAGACCACACATGGATCCACAAGTGTCATTGCATGTGTGTTCTTTTTACTAACAATAACCAGAGTCATTGAAATGTGTGTTCTCATTAGAGACCACACATGGATCCACCAGTGTCATTGCATGTGTGTTCTTTTTACTAACAACAACTAGAGTCATTGCATGTGTGTTGTTTTCACATACCACATATGGATCCACCAGTGTCATTGCATGTGTGCTCTTTTCACAATCCACCCATGGATCCACCAGTGCCATTGCATGTGTGTTTTTTTACTAACAACAACCAGAGTCATTGCATCTGTGTTCTCTTCAGAGACCACACTTGGATCCACCAGTGTCATTGCATGTGTGCTCTTTTGACAATCCACCTACGGATCCACCAGTGTGATTGCATGTGTGTTCTTTTTAATAACAACAACTAGAGTCATTTCATGTGTGTTCTTTTCAGATACCACATATGGATCCACCAGTGTCATTGCATGTGTGTTCTTTTCACAATCCACCTATGGATCCACCAGTGTCATTGCATGTGTGTTCTTTTCACATACCACATATGGATCCACCAGTGTCATTGAAATGTGTGTTCTCTTCAGAGACCACACATGGATCCACCAGTGTCATTGCATGTGTTTTCTTTTTACTAACAAAAAATGGAGTCATTGCATGTGTGTTCTTTTCACATACCACATATGGATCCACCAGTGTCATTGCATGTGTGCTCTTTTCAAAATCCACCCATGGATCATCCAGTGTCATTGCATGTGTGTTCTTTTTACTCACAACAACCAGAGTCATTGCATGTGTGTACTTTTTACTAACAACAACCAGTGTCATTGCATGTGTGTTCTCCTCACATACCACATATGTATCCACCAGTGTCATTGCATGTGTGTTCTTTTCACAATCCACCTATGGATCCACCAGTGTCATTGAAATGTGTGTTCTCTCTAGAGATCACACATGGATCCACCAGTGTCATTGCATGTGTGTTCTTTTTACTAACAACATCTGGAGTCATTGCATGTGTGTTCTTTTCAGATGCCACATATGGATCCACCAGTGTCATTGAAATGTGTGTTCTCTTCAGAGACCACACATGGATGCACCAGTGTCATTGCATGTGTGTTCGTTTTACTAACAACAACCAGAGTCATTGCATGTGTGTTCTTTTCACATAACACATATGGATCCACCAGTGTCATTGCATGTGTGTTCTTTTCACAATCCACCTATGGATCCACTAGTGTCATTGCATGTGTGCTCTTTTTACTAACAACAACCAGAGTCATTGCATATGTGCTCTCTTCAGAGACCACATATGGATCCACCGATGTCATTGCATGTGTGTTCTTTTTACTAACAACAACCAGAGTCATTGAAATGTGTGTTCTCTTCATAGACCACACATGGATCCACCAGTGTCATTGCATGTGTGTTGTTTTTACTAACAACAACTGGAGTCATTGCATGTGTGTTCTTTTCACATACCACATATGGATCCACCTGTGTCATTGCATGTGTGCTCTTTTCACAATCCACCCATGGATCCACCAGTGTCATTGCATGTGTGTTCTTTTTACTCACAACAACCAGAGTCATTGCATGTGTGTTCTTTTTACTAACAACAACCAGAGTCATTGCATGTGTGTTCTTTTTACATACCACATATGTATCCACTAGTGTCATTGCATGTGTGTTCTTTTCACAATCCACCTATGGAACCACTAGTGACATTGCATGTGTGCTCTTTTTACTAACAACAACCAGAGTCATTGCATGTGTGTTCTCTTTAGAGACAACACATGGATCCAGCAGTGTCATTGCATGTGTGTTCTTTTCACATACCACATATGGAACCACCAGTGTCATTGCATGTGTGTTCTTTTAACAATCCACCCATGGATCCACCAGTGGCATTGCATGTGTGTTCTTTTTACTCACAACAACAAGAGGCATTGCATGTGTGTTCTCTTCAGAGACCACACATGGATCCACCAGTATCATTGCATGTGTGCTCTTTTCACAATCCACCTATGGATCCATCAGTGTCATTGTATGTGTGTTCTTTTTACTAACAACAAATGGAGTCATTGCATGTGTGTTCTTTTCACAAACCACATATGGATCCACAAGTGTCATTGCATGTGTGTTCTTTTCACAATCCACCTATGGATCCACTAGTGTCATTGCATGTGTGCTCTTTTTACTAACAACAACCAGAGTCATTGCATGTGTGTTCTCTTCAGAGACCACATATGGATCCACCGATGTCATTGCATGTGTGTTCTTTTTACTAACAACAACCAGAGTCATTGAAATGTGTGTTCTCTTAATAGACCACACATGGATCCACCAGTGTCATTGCATGTCTGTTCTTTTTACTACCAACACCCAGAGTCATTGCATGTGTGTTCTCTTTAGAGACCACACATGGATCCAGCAGTGTCATTGCATGTGTGTTCTTTACACATACCACATATGGAACCACCAGTGTCATTGCATGTGTGTTCTTTTCATAATCCACCATGGATCCACCAGTGTCATTGCATGTGTGTTCTTTTTACTCACAACAACCAGAGGCATTGCATGTGTGTTCTCTTCAGAGACCACACATGGATCCACCAGTATCATTGCATGTGTGCTCTTTTCACAATCCACCTATGGATCCATCAGTGTCATTGTATGTTTGTTCTTTTTACTAACAACAACTGGAGTCATTTCATGTGTGTTCTTTTCACATACCACATATGGATCAACTAGTGTCATTGCATGTGTTTTCTTTTCACAATCCACCTATGGATCCACCAGTGTCATTGCATGTGTGTTCTTTTCACATACCACATATGGATCCACCAATGTCATTGAAATATGTGTTCTCTTCATAGAGCACACATGGAACCACCAGTGTCATTGCATGTGTGCTCTTTTTACGAACAACAAGTAGAGTCATTGCATGTGTGTACTCCTTAGAGACCACACATGGATCCACAAGTGTCATTGCATGTGTGTTCTTTTTACTAACAATAACCAGAGTCATTGAAATGTGTGTTCTCATTAGAGACCACACATGGATCCACCAGTGTCATTGCATGTGTGTTCTTTTTACTAACAACAACTAGAGTCATTGCATGTGTGTTGTTTTCACATACCACATATGGTTCCACCAGTGTCATTGCATGTGTGCTCTTTTCACAATCCACCCATGGATCCACCAGAGCCATTGCATGTGTTTTTTTACTAACAACAACCAGAGTCATTGCATGTGTGTTCTCTTCAGAGACCACACTTGGATCCACCAGTGTCATTGCATGTGTGCTCTTTTCACAATCCACCTATGGATCCACCAGTGTCATTGCATGTGTGTTCTTTTTACTAACAACAACTAGAGTCATTTCATGTGTGTTCTTTTCAGATACCACATATGGATCCACCAGTGTCATTGCATGTGTGTTCTTTTCACAATCCACCTATGGATCCACCAGTGTCATTGCATGTCTGTTCTTTTCACATACCACATATGGATCCACCAGTGTCATTGAAATGTGTGTTCTCTTCAGAGACCACACATGGATCCATCAGTGTCATTGCATGTGTTTTCTTTTTACTAACAAAAAATGGAGTCATTGCATGTGTGTTCTTTTCACATACCACATATGGATCCACCAGTGTCATTGCATGTGTGCTCTTTTCAAAATCCACACATGGATCATCCAGTGTCATTGCATGTGTGTTCTTTTTACTCACAACAACCAGAGTCATTGCATGTGTGTACTTTTTACTAACAACAATTAGTGTCATTGCATGTGTGTTCTCCTCACATACCACATTTGTATCCACCAGTGTCATTGCATGTGTGTTCTTTTCACAATCCACCTATGGATCCACCATTGTCATTGAAATGTGTGTTCTCTCTAGAGATCACACATTGATCCACCAGTGCCATTGCATGTGTGTTCTTTTTACTAACAACATCTGGAGTCATTGCATGTGTGTTCTTTTCAGATGCCACATATGGATCCACCAGTGTCATTGAAATGTGTGTTCTCTTCAGAGACCACACATGGATGCACCAGGGTCATTGCATGTGTGTTCCTTTTACTAACAACAACCAGAGTCATTTCATGTGTGTTCTTTTCACATACCACATATGGATCCACCAGTGTCATTGCATGTGTGTTCTTTTCACAATCCACCTATGGATCCACTAGTGTCATTGCATGTGTGCTCTTTTTACTAACAACAACCAGAGTCATTGCATGTGTGTTCTCTTCAGAGACCACATATGGATCCACCGGTGTCATTGCATGTGTGTTCTTTTTACTAACCACAACCAGAGTCATTGAACTGTGTGTTCTCTTCATAGACCACACATGGATCCACCAGTGTCATTGCATGTGTGTTCTTTTTAGTAACAACAACTGGAGTCATTTAATGTGTGTTCTTTTCACATACCACATATGGATCCACCTGTGTCATTGCATGTAAGTTCTTTTCACAATCAACCTATGGATCCAGCAGTGTCATTGCATGTGTGTTCTTTACACATACCACATATGGAACCACCAGTGTCATTGCATGTGTGTTCTTTTCATAATCCACCATGGATCCACCAGTGTCATTGCATGTGTGTTCTTTTTACTCACAACAACCAGAGGCATTGCATGTGTGTTCTCTTCAGAGACCACACATGGATCCACCAGTATCATTGCATGTGTGCTCTTTTCACAATCCACCTATGGATCCATCAGTGTCATTGTATGTTTGTTCTTTTTACTAACAACAACTGGAGTCATTTCATGTGTGTTCTTTTCACATACCACATATGGATCAACTAGTGTCATTGCATGTGTTTTCTTTTCACAATCCACCTATGGATCCACCAGTGTCATTGCATGTGTGTTCTTTTCACATACCACATATGGATCCACCAATGTCATTGAAATATGTGTTCTCTTCATAGAGCACACATGGAACCACCAGTGTCATTGCATGTGTGCTCTTTTTACGAACAACAAGTAGAGTCATTGCATGTGTGTACTCCTTAGAGACCACACATGGATCCACAAGTGTCATTGCATGTGTGTTCTTTTTACTAACAATAACCAGAGTCATTGAAATGTGTGTTCTCATTAGAGACCACACATGGATCCACCAGTGTCATTGCATGTGTGTTCTTTTTACTAACAACAACTAGAGTCATTGCATGTGTGTTGTTTTCACATACCACATATGGTTCCACCAGTGTCATTGCATGTGTGCTCTTTTCACAATCCACCCATGGATCCACCAGAGCCATTGCATGTGTTTTTTTACTAACAACAACCAGAGTCATTGCATGTGTGTTCTCTTCAGAGACCACACTTGGATCCACCAGTGTCATTGCATGTGTGCTCTTTTCACAATCCACCTATGGATCCACCAGTGTCATTGCATGTGTGTTCTTTTTACTAACAACAACTAGAGTCATTTCATGTGTGTTCTTTTCAGATACCACATATGGATCCACCAGTGTCATTGCATGTGTGTTCTTTTCACAATCCACCTATGGATCCACCAGTGTCATTGCATGTCTGTTCTTTTCACATACCACATATGGATCCACCAGTGTCATTGAAATGTGTGTTCTCTTCAGAGACCACACATGGATCCATCAGTGTCATTGCATGTGTTTTCTTTTTACTAACAAAAAATGGAGTCATTGCATGTGTGTTCTTTTCACATACCACATATGGATCCACCAGTGTCATTGCATGTGTGCTCTTTTCAAAATCCACCCATGGATCATCCAGTGTCATTGCATGTGTGTTCTTTTTACTCACAACAACCAGAGTCATTGCATGTGTGTACTTTTTACTAACAACAATTAGTGTCATTGCATGTGTGTTCTCCTCACATACCACATTTGTATCCACCAGTGTCATTGCATGTGTGTTCTTTTCACAATCCACCTATGGATCCACCATTGTCATTGAAATGTGTGTTCTCTCTAGAGATCACACATGGATCCACCAGTGCCATTGCATGTGTGTTCTTTTTACTAACAACATCTGGAGTCATTGCATGTGTGTTCTTTTCAGATGCCACATATGGATCCACCAGTGTCATTGAAATGTGTGTTCTCTTCAGAGACCACACATGGATGCACCAGGGTCATTGCATGTGTGTTCCTTTTACTAACAACAACCAGAGTCATTTCATGTGTGTTCTTTTCACATACCACATATGGATCCACCAGTGTCATTGCATGTGTGTTCTTTTCACAATCCACCTATGGATCCACTAGTGTCATTGCATGTGTGCTCTTTTTACTAACAACAACCAGAGTCATTGCATGTGTGTTCTCTTCAGAGACCACATATGGATCCACCGGTGTCATTGCATGTGTGTTCTTTTTACTAACCACAACCAGAGTCATTGAACTGTGTGTTCTCTTCATAGACCACACATGGATCCACCAGTGTCATTGCATGTGTGTTCTTTTTACTAACAACAACTGGAGTCATTTAATGTGTGTTCTTTTCACATACCACATATGGATCCACCTGTGTCATTGCATGTAAGTTCTTTTCACAATCAACCTATGGATCCACCAGTGTCATTGCATGTGTGTTCTTTACACATACCATATATGGAACCACCAGTGTCATTGCATGTGTGTTCTTTTCATAATCCACCATGGATCCACCAGTGTCATTGCATGTGTGTTCTTTTTACTCACAACAACCAGAGGCATTGCATGTGTGTTCTCTTCAGAGACCACACATGGATCCACCAGTATCATTGCATGTGTGCTCTTTTCACAATCCACCTATGGATCCATCAGTGTCATTGTATGTTTGTTCTTTTTACTAACAACAACTGGAGTCATTTCATGTGTGTTCTTTTCACATACCACATATGGATCAACTAGTGTCATTGCATGTGTTTTCTTTTCACAATCCACCTATGGATCCACCAGTGTCATTGCATGTGTGTTCTTTTCACATACCACATATGGATCCACCAATGTCATTGAAATATGTGTTCTCTTCATAGAGCACACATGGAACCACCAGTGTCATTGCATGTGTGCTCTTTTTACGAACAACAAGTAGAGTCATTGCATGTGTGTACTCCTTAGAGACCACACATGGATCCACAAGTGTCATTGCATGTGTGTTCTTTTTACTAACAATAACCAGAGTCATTGAAATGTGTGTTCTCATTAGAGACCACACATGGATCCACCAGTGTCATTGCATGTGTGTTGTTTTTACTAACAACAACTAGAGTCATTGCATGTGTGTTGTTTTCACATACCACATATGGTTCCACCAGTGTCATTGCATGTGTGCTCTTTTCACAATCCACCCATGGATCCACCAGAGCCATTGCATGTGTTTTTTTACTAACAACAACCAGAGTCATTGCATGTGTGTTCTCTTCAGAGACCACACTTGGATCCACCAGTGTCATTGCATGTGTGCTCTTTTCAGAATCCACCTATGGATCCACCAGTGTCATTGCATGTGTGTTCTTTTTACTAACAACAACTAGAGTCATTTCATGTGTGTTCTTTTCAGATACCACATATGGATCCACCAGTGTCATTGCATGTGTGTTCTTTTCACAATCCACCTATGGATCCACCAGTGTCATTGCATGTCTGTTCTTTTCACATACCACATATGGATCCACCAGTGTCATTGAAATGTGTGTTCTCTTCAGAGACCACACATGGATCCATCAGTGTCATTGCATGTGTTTTCTTTTTACTAACAAAAAATGGAGTCATTGCATGTGTGTTCTTTTCACATACCACATATGGATCCACCAGTGTCATTGCATGTGTGCTCTTTTCAAAATCCACCCATGGATCATCCAGTGTCATTGCATGTGTGTTCTTTTTACTCACAACAACCAGAGTCATTGCATGTGTGTACTTTTTACTAACAACAATTAGTGTCATTGCATGTGTGTTCTCCTCACATACCACATTTGTATCCACCAGTGTCATTGCATGTGTGTTCTTTTCACAATCCACCTATGGATCCACCATTGTCATTGAAATGTGTGTTCTCTCTAGAGATCACACATGGATCCACCAGTGCCATTGCATGTGTGTTCTTTTTACTAACAACATCTGGAGTCATTGCATGTGTGTTCTTTTCAGATGCCACATATGGATCCACCAGTGTCATTGAAATGTGTGTTCTCTTCAGAGACCACACATGGATGCACCAGGGTCATTGCATGTGTGTTCCTTTTACTAACAACAACCAGAGTCATTTCATGTGTGTTCTTTTCACATACCACATATGGATCCACCAGTGTCATTGCATGTGTGTTCTTTTCACAATCCACCTATGGATCCACTAGTGTCATTGCATGTGTGCTCTTTTTACTAACAACAACCAGAGTCATTGCATGTGTGTTCTCTTCAGAGACCACATATGGATCCACCGGTGTCATTGCATGTGTGTTCTTTTTACTAACCACAACCAGAGTCATTGAACTGTGTGTTCTCTTCATAGACCACACATGGATCCACCAGTGTCATTGCATGTGTGTTCTTTTTACTAACAACTACTGGAGTCATTTAATGTGTGTTCTTTTCACATACCACATATGGATCCACCTGTGTCATTGCATGTAAGTTCTTTTCACAATCAACCTATGGATCCACCAGTGTCATTGCATGTGTGCTCTTTTTACTACCAACAACCAGAGTCATTGCATGTGTGTTCTCTTGAGATACCACACATGGATCCACTAGTGTCATTGCATGTGTTATATTTCACAATCCACCTATGGATCCAGCAGTGTCATTGCATGTGTGTTCTTTTCACATACCACATATGGATCCACCAGTGTCATTGAAATGTGTGTTCTCTTCAGAGACCACACATGGATCCACCAGTGTCATTGCATGTGTGTTGTTTTTACTAACAACAAATGGAGTCATTGCATGTGTTTCTTTTCACATACCACATATGGATCCACCAGTGTCATTGCATGTGTGCTCTTTTCACAATCCACCCATGGATCCACCAGTGTCATTGCATGTGTGTTATTTTTACTCACAACAACCAGAGTCATTGCATGTGTGTTCTTTTTACTAACAACAACCAGAGTCATTGCATGTGTGTTCTTTTCACATAACACATATGTATCCACCAGTGTCATTGCATGTGTGTTCTTTTCACAATCCACCTATGGATCCACCAGTGACATTGCATGTGTGCTCTTTTTACTAACAACAACCAGAGTCATTGCATGTGTGTTCTCTTTAGAGACAACACATGGATCCAGCAGTGTCATTGCATGTGTGTTATTTTCACATACCACATATGGAACCACCAGAGTCATTGCATGTGTGTTCTTTTAACAATCCACCCATGGATCCACCAGTCTCATTGCATGTGTGTTCTTTTTACTCACAACAACCAGAGGCATTGCATGTGTGTTCTCTTGAGAGACCACACATGGATCCACCAGTATCATTGCATGTGTGCTCTTTTCACAATCCACCTATGGATCCATCAGTGTCATTGTATGTGTGTTCTTTTTACTAACAACAACTGGAGTCATTTGATGTTCCATTCTTGGTTTTATTCACTTTCTTGTGTTTTGTTCTAACTTTGGAGTACTTTTCATATGATTTCTTGGACTAACCTATTAACAAGAGCCACAGTGCCAGCTGCCTGTGTTCTGTTGTTTTTGGGTCCAGGAAAGTCAGAAAATGAATATTCTCGGCATTGGACAGGACAAAAGCCAAAGTGCCTATTTTTCTGGAAGTCATCAGATGCCAGAATACGAGACGAAGAGGGGCCAGAGGCCGGCCACACCACCTGGCCGCGCGGCCAGGCTTGGCCCGCGCCAGGGGGTGGTGTGGTGGCCCCTGGTACCCCCTTGGCCTCCCCTTCCACCTATAAGATGCCCTCGGGACAAAAACCCTAAGTGCTCGATCAAAAATCCACGAAAGAGTCTGTAGCCGCCGTCATCTCCATCCCTAGATCAGGAGGGATCTGGAGCTCTTCCCAGCACCCTGTCGGAGAGGGGAATTCGCCCTGGAGGTCTTATTCATCACCATGCAAGCCTCCGGTGTGATGCGTGAGTAGTTCATCCTTGGACTACGGATCCATGTAGTAGCTAGATGGCTGGTTCTCCTACTTTGTGCTTTCATGTCTAGATCTTATGAGATCCGTTCATCAAGATCATCTATATGTAATTCTGCATGTTGTGTTTGTAGGGATCCGATGGATATGGAGATGCTATTTCAGATTGATTATTGATTCTGTCATGTCTTTGTTATTTGTGATCTTGCATGCTTTCCGTTGTTAGTAGCTATCTTGGCCAAGTAGATGCTAGCAACTCCAAGAGTTAGTATTTATGCTCGATAGTGGGTTTATGCCTCTGGTAATCTGGGGAAGTGACAGAAATCTCTAAGTTACTAGATGTGCTGTTGCTACTAGGGAGAAAACAACAATCCTTTGTTCTTAGAACAATCGTATTGTTTACTTTACATGTAATTCGTAAAGCAATAATCTGTTGCTTGCAACTTAATACTAGAGGGGGTTCGGATGATAACCTGAAGGTGGATTATTAGTCATAGATGCAGTTGGATGGTTGTCTATGTATAATATTGTAATGCCCAATCAAGTCTCATAGGAGTCAAGATGATTAGTATATGCATGTATTGCTTTCTCGATGTTTGTCAATTGCCCCGCTGTAATTTGTTCACCCAGCATGTTATCTATCTTAAGGAGAGCCACCTCTAGTGAACTATGGATCCTGGTCCTTTACTTTACATACAATCTACAATCTTTTACTGCTTTGTGTTTACTTTCAACAAACTATTACTTCTTTCCATTTGATACGTTTAATCCTTTGTTTTCCGCAAAAGACGGTGAGATTGACAACCTCATCGCAAGTTGGGGACAAAGTTATGTGGTTGTGTTGTGCAGGTCTCCACGTTGCTACTAGCACCCGTAGTGCGCCCTGCCAATGCTCAGCTAGTAACACCTTTTGGGTGTTTCCTTGCTCCTACTGGTTCGATTAAACCTTGGTTTCATAATTGAGGGAAACTTGCTGTTGTGCTCATCATACCTTCCTCTTGGGGTTCCCAACGAGCTCTACATCAACCACGCAGCAGCACTTTTCTGGGCGCCGTGCATTGAGCCATCAAGCATTTTTCTGGAGCTATTGCCAGGGACTCGAAGAAGAAGAAACTCCCACATCAACATGGCGCCATCAAAGACATTTTTCTGGCGCCGTTGCTGGGGAGTCAAGGACATCTTCACAAGGGGAGTCCCTCATAACCAATCTCTTTACTTTGTTATTTTTGTTTTGCTTAGTTTCTCTTTGCTTTGTTTGCTTGTTTTGTTATCAAAAACACAAAAAATTAGTTTTACTAGTTTGCTTTCTTATTTGAAAACCCAAAAAATGACTACTCTTGAAAACACTAAGTTGTGTGACTTCACTAGCACCAACAACAATGATTTTATGAGCACACCTATTGCTCCACCTGTACCTAAAGATACTTTCTTTGAGATAAAACCAACTTTACTCAATCTTGTTATGAGAGAACAATTTTCTGGTATTGGTAATGAAGATGCTGCTTCCCATCTAAATAACTTTGTTGAACTTTGTGAGATGCAAATGCATAGGGATATAGATGGTGATATTATTAAGCTGAAATTGTTTCCTTTCTCTTTGAGAGGAAAAGCTAAAGAATGGTTGAATTCCTTAACTAGGAATAGTATTGATTCTTGGACTAAATGCAAAGATGCTTTTATTTGAAAATACTATCCTCCTGCTAAGATTATATCAATGAGAAGTGAAATAATGAAGTTTAAATAACTTGATAATGAGCATGTTGCTCAGGCTTGGGAAAGAATGAAATCTTTGGTAAAGAATTGTCCCACTCATGGACTGACTACTTGGATGATCATCCAAACATTTTATGCAGGATTGAACTATTCTTCAAGGAACCTATTGGATTCAGCTGCTGGAGGGACCTTTATGACCATCACTTTGGGTGCTGCAACAAAACTATTGGATAATATGATGGTTAATTATTCTGAATGGCATACTGAGAAAGCTCCACAAGGTAAGAAGGTAAATTCTGTTGAAGAAACCTCCTCCTTGAGTGATAAGATTGATAGTATTATGTCTATGCTTGTTAATGGGAAAGCCCATATTGATCCAAATAATGTTCCTTTAGCCTCTTTGGTTGCTCAAGAAGAGCAAGTTGATGTGAACTTCATAAGAAATAATAATTTTGGCAACAATGCTTATGGTAATAATGCTTATAGGAACAATTTTGGTAACAACAATTATAAGCCATATCCTCCCAACAATGGTAATGCTTATGTAAATTATTACAACAATAATAAGAGTGCTCCCTCTGAACTTGAAGTTATGCTTAAAGAGGTTATTAGTAAACAAACTGCTTTCAATAAAACTATTTAGGAAAAACTCTCTAATGCTGAAAGAAATATAGCATCTTTGGCTAAAGCTCAATCTACTTTGAATAAAATGGCTGCTAAACCTGAGACTAATGAGAATCCCTTTGCAGCTACTAATGCTATACAAGTAAGAATTGATGAAATGTTAGACTATTAGCCGAATTACATGCTAAGTGGGAAAGAGAAGATGAAATTGCTAGAAACATTAGTGTTTCTACTATTACAACCACTCGTGTTGAGGCTCGTAATAGTTCTACTACTTTAGATGATAAAGTTGATTTTGATCTTGATGGTTGCAATATCTCTGAAGTTATTAAGTTCCTACAAAAGCTTGCTAAAAGTCCTAATGCTAGTGCTATGAACATGGCTTTTACAAAACACATTACCGATGCTCTCATAAAGATTAAAGAAGAAAAGATGAAACATAAAGCTTCCATTCCTATAAAGGAATAAGATGGTTGGGAACCCATCATTAATATGAAAGTAAATGACTTTGATTTCAAAGCTTTGTGTGATCTTGATAGTAGTGTTTCTATTATGCCTAGAAGGATTTATGATATGCTTGATTTGCGTCCTCTTGAAGATTGCTATTTGAATGTCCCACTTGATGATAATGTTAAAAAGAAACTCATGGGGAGTCTTAATGATGTTCTTCTTATGGTTAACGATTCCTATGTCCCCGTTGATTTCTATGTTTTGGATGTTGAATACAATGCTTCTTGTCCTATTACTTTGGGAAGACCTTTTCTTAGAACTGTTGGGGCCATCATTGATATGAAAGAAGGCACCATTAAATATCAACTCCCACTCAAGAAAGGTATAGAACACTTCCCTAAAAAGAGAGAAAATATTTCTTTTGCTTCTCCTATGAAAACAAAATTTGGTCTCAATGCTTCTTCATTTGAGAACACTTGATTCTTTCTTTGCTTCTTATGCCTAACTTAAAGGCGTTAAAGAAAAGTACTTGTTGGGAGATAACCCAAGAGTTTTAGATGAGTCTTGGAAGTTATTACCTCTGTAATAACCTCTCCTTATCCTTTTTATTTGCTTTTTGTGCCAAGAGTAACCTCTAATGAGAGTGAAGTAATGATTGGGAAAGTTGCTGTCCCAAAACAGATTTTTGTGCTTCACCGTAAAAATTCCTGAGAGAGCTCTGTAGGTTGGATTGAGCTGTAATTTTTTTCTTCTGCCCCAGGTTGTTAGCTAACTTTCGTTAGTTCAACACTTTTTGATTTGAGCAACAAAAGGTCTTCGAAAAAATTCGTCTTTACCTGCTGGTCTGTTTTGACAGATTTCTGCCATTTTCTGCATTTGCTTCTTGTGGGTTTCGTTTTTGAGTTCTTTTGGGAATTGAGCTTTTTGAGGGAAGTGCTACAGTTGCTAGTGTTCTAATGGAAGTTTATTTGGTGTTAGAACTGAACCTTAAGACTTATTTATCTTAAGTGCACTAATGTGGCTAATGAGATTGTGTGAAGTTTTATATGAAGAAAATTTTCAGGTGTATGGAAGGAATGATTAATGAGATGAAGGATGAACTAAAGCTCAAGTTTGCGGATGCCACGCGTGTCACCCCAATAAATATCCAAGAAGTACAAGCGTCAGAGCTTGGGGATGCCCAAGGCATCCCCTTCTTCATCAATAAAAATCCCAGGTTTCTTCCAAATGCGTCATTTTGTTGTTTCATGCACAGTTGTGTTTCTCTTGGAGCGTCTTATTTTTCGCTATTGTTTTGTTTTTTAGTTTGCTTGGTTTGCTTAGCTTTCTGAATAAATTGGTTGGACCCCCCTCTTTCACACTTTGGTTTGCGAATAGTTTGGTTTGGTTTGGAAAAGAGTAGGAAAGCTCGTGCTTATGTGGTAAAAAGAGATCGTTTTTGACTGTGGCCTATGCTTTGTCATGCCATGCTTGATATTTTTTTGGCTTTATGCTTAGTATTCTTGCTGTAGCATGACTTGTTATAAACAATTGAGATTGCTTAATGTGCCTTGGATGAATCATGCGTTGTTTTAGCATATTAAAACATAGTATAGTGGTATTCTCCTTTGATGCTTTATTTGGGTTGACTTGGCACATGCTCACACCATGTTATGACTATCCCAAGTCACCATAAGCCTTTATGATCCTTTAGTTTTCAACTTGTAGTATCATTTTATGCTTTGATCAATGGTGTTTTGTCGCTCTGCATGATTATGGCCATGATTGCTCTCTTAGTTTCTTGCTCCAAGTCTTTTCCTAGCCTCCACAACAAAGTATGAGTTCCACTCATGCATCCAACTCCCTAAACCAAGTTATTCCAAAGAGTACACCATACCTACCTACTAGCTTATGCTATTCCAAGCATATTCATGCTTTTGTTTACCTTCCACTTGTTATGAGAAAACTAGTGATTAAAGCTCTCACGAACTTGATGGCACACTTTACTTTATTGCCTCTAATAAACCTGAACCATTGGGTCCTTCTTTTTTGCGTATATGCTTGCGCTTTATAAGTTGAAATTAGCAGAACCATGTTTCATGGGGAACGCTTTCAACATTGCACTTGTACTTTGTACCCCGTTGATATCATGTTCTTTTGCTTACGGATCCCGGCGGTGTGAAATAAAAGTGGAACTTGTAAGATCATGGAGTTTGTATATGTGTTAGGGAAACGCCTGGGCCGCTAGCCTAAACCATGCCTAATCATGGTGGAAACTTGCAGCATCACCATAATGAGCACTCTATGAAGCATCCTCAATAAAAACCTATGCAAATAGCAAATAAAAAGATCGCTGAGATGCTCATTGTCTGCTTGCCTTGTCATTTTGATTATGGGAAAGCTCCCGTATCATGTGCAAGGGGTACCCCGTTGGCGGTTCTTAATGATACACATATACTTAAAATGATAAGAGCTTACTCGTGACTGAAGTTAAGTAGCATGAGGATCGGTCTTCGTAAGTAAGGGGCATGAGATTTCGGTTTATAACTGTCAAGCATATCCACTTAGTTGTGTCACTTTAACCTTAATCACCTTAAAGATGCTTATGATAGGGGCAATGAGAGCTGAAAACTACAAGTACCATAATTTTGGAAGCCCGCGCCAGGGAGTGGTGTGGCCGCGCGGCCAAGCCTGGCCCGCACCAGGGGGTGGTGGGGCCGCTCTCCTTCTGCCTATAAGTTGCCCTCGGGACGAAAACCCTAAGTACCCGATCAAAATCCACGAAAGAGTCTGTAGCCGTCGTCGTCTTTGTCCCTAGATCGGGAGGGATCTGAAGCTCTTCCCGGCACCCTATCGGAGGAGGGGAATTCACCCTGGAGGCCTTCTTCATCACCATGCAAGCCTCCGGTGTGATGCGTGAGTAGTTCATCCTTGGACTACGGATCCATGTAGTAGCTAGATGGCTGGTTTCTCCTCCTTTGTGCTTTGATGTTTAGATCTTGTTAGCTCCGTTCATGATCAAGATCATCTATTTTTAATTCATACATGTTGTGTTTGCGGGGATTCGATGGATATTGAGATGCTATTTCAGATTGATTATTGATTCTATCATGTCTTTGTTATTTGAGATCTTGCATGCTTTCCGTTGTTAGTAGCTATCTTGTCCACGTAGATGCTAGCAACTCCAAGAGTTAGTATTTATGCTCGATAGTGGGTTCATGCCTCTGGTAATCTGGGGAAGTGACAGAAATCTCTAAGGTACTAGATGTGCTGTTGCTACTAGGGAGAAAACAACAATCCTTTGTTCATAGAACAATCGTATTGTTTACTTTACATGCAGTTCGTTAAAGCAATAATCTGTTGCTTGCAACTTAATACTGGAGGGGGTTCAGATGATAACCTGAAGGTGGATTATTAGTCATAGATGCAGTTGGATGGCGGGTCTATGTATTATGTTGTAATGCCCAATCAAGTCTAAGAGGAGTCAATATGATTAGTATATGCATGTATTGCTTTCTCGGTGTTTGTCAATTGCCCCGCTGTAATTTGTTCACCCAGCATGTATCTATCTAAGGAGAGCCACCTCTAGTGAACTATGGATCCCGGTCCTTTTACTTTACAATAAAATCTACAATCTTTTACTGATTTGTGTTTACTTTCTACAAACTTTTACTTCTTTCCATTCGATACGTTTAATCCTTTGTTTTCTGCAAAACACGGTGAGATTGACAACCTCATCGCAAGTTGGGGACAAAGTTCTGTGGTTGTGTTGTGCAGGTCTCCACGTTGCTACTAGCATCGGTAGTGCGCCCTGCCAAAGCTCAGCTAGTAACACCTTTGGGGTGTTTCCTTGCTCCTACTGGTTCGATTAAACCTTGGTTTCATAACTAAGCGAAAACTTGCTGCTATGCTCATCATACCTTCCTCTTGGTGGTCCCAACGAGCTCCACATTAACGAGAGCCAGCAAAGATTTTTCTGGCGCCGTTGCTGGGGAGTCAGGACGTCTTCACAAGGGGAGTCCCTCATAACCAATATCTTTACTTTGTGGTTTTGTTTTGCTTAGTTTCTTTTTTGCTTTGTTTGCTTGTTTTGTTCTTCAAAAATCCAAAAAAAATTAGTTTTACTTGTTTGCTTTCTTATTTGAAAACCCAAAAAATGACTACTCTTGAAAAACACTAAGTTGTGTGACTTCACTAGCACCAACAACAATGATTTTATGAGCACACCTATTGCTCCACCTGTACCTAAAGATACTTTCTTTGAGATAAAACCAACTTTACTCAATCTTGTTATGAGAGAACAATTTTCTGGTATTGGTAATGAAGATACTGCTTCCCATCTAAATAACTTTGTTGAACTTTGTGAGATGCAAAAGCATAGGGATATAGATGGTGATATTATTATGCTGAAAATTTTTCCTTTCTCTTTGAGAGGAAAAGCTAAAGAATGGTTGAATTCCTTAACTAGGAATAGTATTGGTTCTTGGACTAAGTGCAAAGATTCTTTTATTGGAAAATACTACCCTCCTGCTAAGATTATATCCATGAGAAGTGAAATAATGAAGTTTAAACAACTTGATAATGAAGATGTTGCTCAAGCTTGGGAAAGAGAAGATGAAATTGCTAGAAACATTAGTGTTTCTACTATCACACCACAAGTGTTGAGGCTAGTAATAGTTCTACTACTTTAGATGATAAATTTGATTTTGATCTTGATGGTTGCAATATCTCTGACGTATTAAGTTCCTACAAAAGCTTGCTAAAAGTCCTAATGCTAGTGCTATGAACATGACTTTTATAAAACCACATTTACTGATGCTCTCATAAAGATTAAAGAAGAAAAGATGAACATAAGCTTCTATTCCATATAAAACAACAAGATGGTTGGGAACCCATTCATTAATATGAAAGTGAATGACTTTGATTTCAAAGCTTTTTGTGATCTTGATAGTAGTGTTTCTATTATGCCTAGAAGGATTTATGATATGCTTGATTTGCCTCCACTTGAAGATTGTTATTTGAATGTCCCATTCATGATAATGCTAAAAAGAAACTCATGGGGAGTCTTAATGATGTTCTTATTATGGTTAACAATTCCTATGTCCCCGTTGATTTCTATGTTTTGATGTTGAATGCAATGCTTCTTGTCCTTATACTTTGGGAAGGCCTTTTGTTAGAACTGTTGGTGCCATTATTGATATGAAGAAGGCACCATTAAATATCAACTCCCCACTCAAGAAAGGTATAGAACACTTCCCTAGGAAGAGAGAGAAGATTTCTTTTGCTTCTCCTATGAAAACAAAAATTTGGTCTTAATGCTTCTTCATTTGAGAACACTGATTTTTTTTCTTGCTTCTTATGCCTAAATTAAGGCGTTAAAGAAAAGTACTTATTGGGAGATAACCCAAAAGTTTTTAGATGAGTCTTGGAAGTTATTACCTCTTAATAACCTCTCCTTATCCTTTATTTTGCTTTTTGTGCCAAGAGTAACCTCTAATGAAGAGAGAAGTAATGATTGGGAAAGTTGTTGTCCCAAAACAGCTTTCTGGCTTCACCGTAAAATTCGTTGTTTGTAAAATCTCCGAACGTTCTATTTGAGGCGTGTGAATTTTTTTTCTTCTGCCCCAGGTTATTATCTAATTTCGTTAGTTAAAAACTTTT
>CAJUXJ010002531.1:0-11833 GCA_910589775.1 Avena eriantha
TGTGGTTTGTGGAAAGAACACACATGCAATGACCACTGGTTGATCCATATGTGGTTTGTGGAAAAGAACACACATGCAATGACCACTGGTTGATCCATGTGGTTTGTGGAAAGAACACACATGCAATGACAGTGGTGGATCCATGTGTGGTTTGTGAAAAGAACACAATGCAATGACTCTAGTGTTGGTTGTGTATAAGAACACACATGCAATGACTAGTGGGTTCAATGTGGTTTGTGAAAAGAACACACATGCAATGACACTGGTTGATCCATGTGGTTTGTGGAAAGAACACACATGCAATGACACTGGTTGATCCATGTGTGGTTTGTGGAAAAGAACACACATGCAATGACCACTGGTTGATCCATGTGTGGTTTGTGGAAAGAACACACATGCAATGACCACTGGTTGATCC
Source organism: Avena eriantha (assembly GCA_910589775.1). NCBI lineage: Eukaryota > Viridiplantae > Streptophyta > Magnoliopsida > Poales > Poaceae > Avena > Avena eriantha. The sequence continues at coordinate 419 of CAJUXJ010002531.1, forward strand.
ATTGTGGTTTGTGGAAAAGAACACACATGCAATGACCATCTGGTTGATCCATATGTGGTTTGTGGAAAGAACACACATGCAATGACCACTGGTTGATCCATGTGTGGTTTGTGAAAAGAACACACATGCAATGCCACGGTTGATCCATAAGTGGTTGTGGAAAAGAACACACATGCAATGACCACTGGTTGATCCATAGTGGTTTGTGGAAAGAACACACATGCAATGACACTGGTGGATCCATAAGTGGTTTGTGGAAAGAACACACATGCAATGACTCTAGTGCTGGTTTGTGGTTTTAGTATAAGAACACACATGCAATGCCACAAATGGATCCATATGTGGTTTGTGGAAAGAACACACATGCAATGACACTGGTTGATCCATGTGTGGTTTGTGGAAAGAACACACATGCAATGACTCTAGTGGTTGATCCATGTGTGGTTTGTGGAAATAACACACATGCAATGACTCTAATGCTGGTTTTAGTTTAAGAACACATATGGATCCATATGTGGTTTGTGGAAAAGAACACACATGCAATGACCACTGATTGATCCATAAGTGGTTTGTGGAAAGAACACACATGTAGTGAACACTGGTTGATCCATGTGTGGTTTGTGAAAAGAACACACATGCAATGCCATTGGTTGATCCATATGTGGTTTGTGGAAAGAACACACATGCAATGACACTGGTTGATCCAAATGTGGTTCATGACAGGAACACACATGCAATAACTCTTGTGGATACATATGTGGTTTGTGGAAAGAACACACATGCAATGAACTCTAGTGGATCTATTTGGCATAATTTGATGTATGCCACGATGCATTTCATTGTAAAAGACACCCACTTTCCATTTTTATACTACTCAGCTTTGCCCTTGGTTTTTTGATACTACCTAGTTTTGCCCCCTCCCCTCTCTCTCCTCTTTCGTAGAAGCCCAAACCTATGCCCACTCTGTCTGCTACGCCCTGATTGGTTGTCACAGTTGTCACGCGGATCGTGCGCACCAACCGTTGATCCTGTGTGATCCAACGAGGCTCGTTGCACACGTCGTGCCCTTCACAGGACAGCGCGAGACAGCATGGACGTCTCCCTCAACGAGACTTCTACAAGAAGGAACACGATGCCGTCCATGGAAAAAGTCGTCGAGTGGTCATGTCATGTTTAATCTAGTCTGCAAAGGCTACAAGTCTACTGCACGGCAACTGGTCATCCACGGACCACCGGCTATACCATTTTTACTACGCAGCGCGCCTGCACTCTCACTTCCGTCAGGCCCCCACCACACGAACCTTCCACGCGGCAGCCGCAGCCGGAAGAGCTGTCAACCGGGGCCCTCGAGGAGGCCTAAACGTCCCCGCATTAAAACCCAGCCTATCGGGTCCTCCATTCGCACTCATCCACTACTCTCTCTTCCCTATCCAGCAAAACCCCACAATCTTGAACGTACTTGCACGAACCTTCTCCATGAAACCAGTGCGTGGGGGTGAGTGTCCGGGCATCGCCGCCGGGGTGGTGCTTCACGCGGCAGATCTGGAGGAGCATCACGCAGCACAGGCCGAGGAGGACGTGCAGTTCAACCCCTTGGGGGACCATGTGCACGCCGGTGCTGACGACTTCGGAGGCGCCGATGAGGGCGTGGAGTTCGACGAACACGCTCCGCTCGTGTACCCGGAGGTACATCTATTTCTACATGTTTCATATTTTCTGCTCGAGCTTAATCTATCCTGGCGTCATAAAAAATCTAGTCCTAATGATTAGATGCAACGTACGAACCGGTACATGGAGAGATCTAGTCTGTTCTGAATGAATCCACATTATTTATTTATTAATAAGTTACCAAGAACACAAACCACATTAATTTAGGAGCGAGCTGGGGAGACGGCCGTAATGAACTGCTGAACCTGTATAGACATGTTATTGCATCGAAAGTAACTTGGAATGGTGGAAGGAATATATATTTATTATTTTGCTCATTTCGGTTTGTATTCCATACATTACAGGTGTATTCAAGTGAGATGGACTCTGACAAGGAGACCAGGGACAACAAGAGCCGCCATGTCATGAAGAAGCTCAAGAGCGGGATAATCCCTTTCCGCACTCGACTTGGGGAGCTCAGGTGCCCTTTCTGTAAGAAAGGAGTCAACCCGAGGATTGCCAGCTTGATTCCGCATGCGGTTGGCATCGGTAAAAGCCCGGCTAGTAAACACAAGTCGGCGACCAAGGCTAAGCACGCTGCTTATGGCAAGTTCCTGAGGGAGTATGTCAAGACCGGCCTAGTGTCCCCTTACTTAGGAATCAGCAACTTCTAGCCGACCAACCCCGTCACTGTGCTGGCCCGGCCACTAATAATATTTAGTTCTCTTACCGTATCTAGACCCTTAAACTATGGGGATTTCTATTTTCGTACCCTTCAAAATATATTCAAGTTCATCTGTTTATGTTGTTAAAGTTCGGTGGCATACTCGTTATTTTGCATGGATAGAGGGGTGCCCCCGACAGATATAAGGGTTATCCTGTCCGCTAGATCACAGAGGATCAACGGTTGGTGGGCAAAACTGAGTACAACTGAATCGCCATGGTTAGACACGAGGGAAAAAACGTGACTCACGGTACGCGTGTGCGGTGCACGGGGCGGTAGCGGACACGTGTGGGCCGTGCACGGTGCATTAGCGTACGCGGTGCACGGTAGTGCAACGAAATGCCGCTTCCCTTCTCCTTTAATAGAGGCCTCCCCACTCCCACTCATCACGCACTCGCTCACTCAACCGTCTCCACTGTCCCATCACCTTCTGCAAACGCCCAACAAAACCCCAACCACGCCGGCGATGGAGAAGATCGGCGCGGTGGCCATCGGCGCCTCCAAGGCCGCCGGCGAGGAGCCCCCGTCCCCGTCCCCGCATCCGCCGTAGCCGCCGGCGAGGAGGCCCCCGCCGGTCTCGGACAGATCCCGCTCGGCTGGGACCCCTACGAGGAGGTTGTCTACATAAGGCCGGAGAACCCCTACGACACCAGCATCGCCGGACCCGTGGTCTGAGGTAACCAGGGTTTTCTCCCCTTCCCTTGTTCTTCCCCCGTTCCCATCGTTGGATGCTAGATCGTATGTTATTAGGGCTCGGCTGTTCGTATTTTTTACAGTAGCTAATCCTATTGTGTTAGATCTCGATTTTCGATGAATCCCCCTGTTCGTAGTTGGGATCAGTATTCGATTTGGTTTGAGATTTGGGGAATAATCGGGAGATCTCATTCGGTTAATTTATGCAAAAAATCAATCCCGATAATCAAAGTATCTCAATCATGTCCTTATTTCACTCTACTGTTTTTTTCCAACAGGAGGATAGCAGCGACCTCCGCAGCGACGACGAGTCCAAGGACACCAAGACTCGTCATGTGCTGAGGAGGCTAAAGTCCGGTCAGTACAACAACTTCTTCGCCGGCGACGTGTACAGGTGCCCCTTCTGCCCCACCAGGAGGCTCCACGGCACGGACTTCAACTCCCTCGTGAAGCATGCCGAGGACGTGAGGACCTGCGGCGAGTCCGTGAACGTCCACGGCTTCAGGGCCAAGCACCAGGCGCTCGGTCTTCACCTCCGCAACCTCCAGAAGGTGGCTATCGAGGAGGGTCGCATGCCCCCGATCAGACCCAAGGTGCCCAAGGTCAAGGGGCTGGGCAGCAAGAAGTGGAGGAGGCGCCAGAGGGAGGAGGCGGATGCCCTCCTGGCAGAGGCCACGAGGGGCCACTGATCAGCTGCTGCTGCTGCTATAAAGCAGCTTCTTTTGTCTTGTCTGTGTTGAAGCAGTCCGCTGCTGCTGCTGCTGAGCAGCCTAATTGTCGAACCTCGTTAAGTACCGTACTATATAACCTATATTAGCTGCTTTATCTACATCTGCTCTGTTTACTGAATTTATTTATGGTGCTGGTTTGTTTTGCTGCTCTAGATTTGCTACCAGATTGGGGAAAAACGATCGCAAAAGGAACAATGAATGAAGAGAGAAGCTGCTCTAGATTCCCTACCTTTTTGGGCAAAAAAAACACAACTATTAGAGAGAGAGGGGAAAAGGCGCTCTTAAAAAGGCCAAATAACAAAAAAAACTTCCACTTTAGGCGTCATGGCGCACGTAACGGCCAAGCCTTTGACCAGACGGCACCCCCCTCCGAGCGCATGTGAGGGCTTCAGGAATATCGGGAGGGCAAAAGTGAGGACAAACGAGACACAATGTTGCTATAGCTAAATCTGACAAAAAGCTGAATTTGGCTTTACCATGCAATTTGGCTAGAGCTCCACAATGTAGCTATTCTAAATCCCTAAACTATGTGGTGCGTTGAAACCTAATGCTTTTCCACCGACACGTGTGTTGCAAAGTTGCTTGATCGTGCATGCTTACACAAGTGGCCTACAGAGAAACTTATAGAAGCATGGGCAAACGAGCTTCATTTTGGCAAATTCGGGACAAGCTTTGCGCAATCGGCAGGCCTGATCGGCTGGGCGGCTGCCCCGGGGTGCAGGGATGCTAGGTCCATGTCTATGCTTACACTTCTTAAACTTGTTAGGAATTAATAATAACTGTACACTTCCTTCTGTCCTGTCACGTTACGTCGTGTCAGCACCGCGCACCCGCTGCGGATCGGCAACGGGACGGTGGTCTACGTGACCGGTCTCTGCCACGCCAAAGCCACGTCGCACACCCGTCCCATCGCCTACCGGGACGGACGCCGAATTTAATCGCTAGGATTGGAAACCATCGGTGCTCGCCCGGTCAAACTTGCTTCCGCATGGGTATGACCGGAATATTGGTAAACAGAATTTAAGCATCGCCTTCCTGTCTCCTCAGCACATCACTGTGCAAAAATCCCCAACTCATTCCTTCCGCCGGCGCCGCCACCGCAAGAACCATCGACGCTGCCGCAGGCACCGCCTCCGCCTGGCCATACCACCGCAACAGATCACTCCACCTCCACGCCCAGTCCCAGCCACCGCTACCGACCCTAGGCCACCGCCGCCGCATTAGCTGCTGCCATGGACGCAGAGTACGGCGTGTTCGGCGACGGGAGCGACTACACCGACGAGTACACCGTCACCGCCCATGGCACCACCAAGCTGACGGTCAGTCCACACAAATGCGTCAGCGGAGGTGGCCAAGGTCATCGCAATGTACGAGCGGTGGCTACAGGAGCCGATGGACAGGTACAAGATCGTCGGCCTTGACCTCGAGTATACCAGAGATAGGAAGAGGACGGCGCTTTTGCAGCTGTCCATGCGCAACCACTGCCTACTATATCACGTATGTAGGGCCAAATCTGTATGCCCGGAGCTTCGCGAGTTCCTACACAGGAGGGAGATCTACTTCGCCAGCGTCGACATCAAGAACGACACTCCGAAGCTAGAACGGGATCTCCTCGTTCATGTCGTCAATCACGTCGATCTCCAACGTTTGTGGAGGTACCCGGATGGCGGTACGGGGAAAGCCGGCATGGCTAGACTCGCTTCCGACATCATCGACCGCGAGTACGCCGGCATGAAAATCGAGTTCCCGAAGCACCTGCACGAGCGATGGGAGTGGAGGCACCTGGATTACGATGCGATCAAGTACGCAGCCAGGGACGCGTATGTCTGCTACGAGATGCTCAACAGGATCTGGCGGGTGGGTGAGTGTGCTGTTTACCACTACTAGTTTCGCATTTCGTTCCTAGTTTTATCTCGCCTGTATTTTATCTCGCATGTATTTTCTAAGCATTCTGTGTGTAAGAACCAAGCTCGTATGATCCCTGTGCTATTAGCTACTTAACCTGTATGAATTACATTCCCCCTTTTGTATGCTCAACATTCATTCTTACAAATTCTGTCTGTGCCATTTGCATGCGGCAGAATCCAGGACTGACATGCATAAGGTGTGATACAGTCATAAGTCATAACCAAACCCAGATTATAGAGAAGGATACAGTCATAACAACCAGATTATAGTTTGACAAAGGTAATACACAGCAGTTCGTAATTGCTCACATAGTGTACTTATGAAATAACATGTTTTCATAAACACAACAATCATGCACTAATAGTCTACATCCCAGCCTGTTGGAGAAGGCAACCGATCCCAGGATGCCTTCGGTCGCTTGCCCCGGTTTGTAGATTCATCTACACTCCGGCATCTGGGGCAAACAACCTGCCTTGGTGGTGGTTCAATGATGCGATGCCTGGAACGAGATTTTACAATCTGGCGGTACAGCTCGTGGCTAACATACCCGTCAATTGCAGCGTACTTCAGATTAGGTTCAGAAAGTGGCTTATCCTCCCAGTAATCGTGCCCTAAACGCCTCCACGAACATCTCGGCAATCTGTCCTTCATGTCAGCGTACCACGGGTCGATGAGTTCGGAGGCAAGAGCGGCCATCCCGGTCTTGCCGCCCTTCGTCCCTGGGATCCAGTAAATTTCCTGGATGTCCACTCTGCACTCCTTTGGGATTCTAATGTTGACAGTCGGGCTTTCAAGCAGTTTACTGTCATTCGTGATGTCAACACTAGTAAATGTTATGTGCTGGTTCACGAGAAAGTCATGAAACAGATCCCTAATGCTTTCGCCCCACCTGCATGAAAATGAATTCAGACAAATAATATAGCAATAACTTTTGCAAATAGACGGTTCAGGAACAAAAAGACAGCAAAGTCTACCAGATCCCGTCAGCCCCCTTCTCGCAAAAAGGCTGGTATACGAGGACGTGCCCCTTCATGGAGAGTTGCACCACGGCGATCCTACGGTGATCGCGGCTGTACTCGAGGTCGAGACCTACGAACCTGTTTTCTTCGAACTGCAGCCAACTCGTGTAATTATTCAGAGTGTTCCTCACCGTCCGAGGGTCGGTGGTGTAGACGACATCGATCTTCTTCCCGCCATGTACTTCGATGTCGAAGTGCGCAGTTTCTTGCCTGCCGTCGTTTCGGACGTCCGGAGCGTCCATGACTACAGGCAAGAGGGAAAGGATACGGAGGAAGAGGGTGATGCGGTGGTGGAGGAAATGGATGAGGCCGTGGAGGAGAAAGACGATGAGGCCGTGGAGGAGGAAATGAGACGGAGAAGTGAAAGATTGGAACCGCCCTTACCAATATCTGGAATGGTGCACGACCGTTCGTAGTAGGGTGAAGGTGGAGAAAAACGGCGGTTTTACACGTCGACTGCTAGCGCTTCCTAAAATTTGTTCTGCGCCACTTGCATGCGGTGGAATCAATTCAAACGTAGGCACGTTTGCGCGTGCCGACCTTCACTCACTGACAGGCGGGCCGCACATTTCTCTTTTACGATTTATTTTTTCACTTCCTCTAGACGGTTCCGGTGCCCGCCCTCAATAATTACGCCCCCTTCTTGTCTTCCACGCGGACGAGAACCGGCGGCGGCGGTTCCTTGCAGATTCACTCCCCACTCGAACAACTGCCCCCATCCCTGATTCCACCCCCTCTCGAATCCATCCGCCTCCTTATCACAACGCCTCCATTAATCTACCAGATTCCAGACTCCATTTGCCGCTATGGGTAGAGCTTGGGGTAGCAGCAGGCTGAAGCGAAAGGCATGCGACGACGACGCGGATGGCCAGGGCGACCGCTACCGCGAGGATTGGGGATGGCCGAACCTCAGCGCCGCGAACGTGCACAGGATCGCCTCGGAGTTGGACATCATCTCAGCCGGCCGCCTCGCTCGCTGCATCCCTGGCTACCGCGTGACGATGCGGAACATGGACGAACAACCGTTCGGCACGCCAGGCCTTCTTTACCCCGATAACAGCAAATGGCCAGACGACCGCGATGGCCACGTAAGTTCCAGTATCTAGCTTATTCGTTCAGTCATATCGTTGATTCATATGTGCTGAACTCTCATCGGAATCCTATGTTCCTTTCGTCGAACGTGTTGTGTGCACGCGCGGTTTGAACAAATCGAACCATTTAAGACTATTCTGTACAGCGGAAGCTCTGCTCGTACCTGATATTCTGGTATTTTCGTAGTGACACAGTCTTACTTTAGGTGATAGACGAGTTGTCAATTTCGATTTTGCAATGGAATGCCTGCTAGGTGATATTCTGTTTCCTAAAATAAAAACAAACAGATTAGACGATTTAAGGCTGTTATGCCCCGAGCTGTTTAATTATGATCATCGTCAGGAGTTTGTTCTGGGGGCTCTGCTACTACTCCATATATTGAGTATCTTCGTAGTGACACAGGCACAATTTAGGCGATATCTGAGGAGACACTCGTATTTAGGCGATATTTTGTGTACTTTAATCTGAAGGCCCAGTTGTCAAATTGTATTTGCAATGGAATCCATGCTAGGTTATTGTACCAACTGACAACAAACTCTGCAGAATATTCATGCAAAACTGATGCTGCTGGATAAGTGGTCGAATCAGTAGTGGTGAATATCAAGGAAGAAGAAGAGACGGAAATGGAAGATGACCAGAACTGGGTGGGTGGCAACGGCGAGTGGCTGGTCCTTTTATCACAGGATGGGCAGTACTTGGACTCTAAAAAATGGCTACAGATCGAAGAGACTTGCAGTGCCATCTTTGAAGGGTGTCGCATTACTGCATTCAACAGCGGGTGGCCGCCGCCCATTTCCGAATTCGCTTATAGGTTCAACATGGCAGAACTTGACCTCGTGAAGGTACAGCTCCCACATAGACCGCGGGAGGGGGCGTGGAAGAACTGGGAGTACGACCTCTTAGCGGTGTTCGACAAGGCAATCACATTCATTAGATGCCCAGAAGACAAGGAATGGACAGTCTTGCGCGACGACTTCCTGCGGCCGGAGAAGTATGTCGACGCCGTCTTCACCTACGGCTACTCTTCGTACAGACCGCAACGCATTTATGCGGTCACTGAACCTAGCGGCGACGTGCGTGTTTGGGAGCCGTCCATTTGGGGTGAGTCATGGTGTCATATAGCATGTAAAATCCCATTCAAAATTCTGCTTACTGACTGTTAGTAACACGCAGGTACCCACGCAGCCCCGCGCATCATTCCAGCTCCGGTCATCGAAGATGCTAGTAGCAGATGCTGAACTTGGGACACGGCGCTGGTTCCTGGCACCTCTCGGAGACAACACGGAACAGGATGATGAACTCTTGTGGATTCATATCAGGGGAGCACTAAACAGCGTTGGTGATACAATAGAACATATGGGACACAACTTTCTTCATACCCATCGCTGCGGTGTCACGTTTTCTCGAGGTCCGCATGCCCATCCGAAGACCCAGTAGAGCAAGTCTGGAGCAGAGTCAACAATCTGAAGGGACAATCTGTGTTTCTTGGGATCAACTACCCTTTCTTTGTCGGAGCCCCTGGAGCTGTTGAACCTGTAATTGCTCAGGCAGCCCTGGCCCCTGATGCTGCTGCTGCTGCTGGTGGTGGTGTTGGTGGTGGTGGAGCTGACGAAAGAACTAGCTTCTGCTGCTCCTGGTGAAGCTGACGAAATACTTGGTGATGCTGCTGCTAGTGAAGCTGACGAAATACTTGCTAATGCTGCTACTAGTGAAGCTGACGAAATACCTGCTGAGGCTGCTGTCCGGAGTCCTAGGAAGAACATGCTGGTGTTGTTGCTGAGGTGCCAGCACTTCCAGTGTTGATAGCAGACTGTGTGTTTGCTGCACACTCACGCGCCTATCATGTTGACACTCCAGATCCGACCTGGAGCCGAATCCACGTCGGGGGGAGGGGGCCTACAATTGGCTCATCAGTGGGGTCATACTATTTGAAGGAGAATGAAAGACGGCCAAACGCAGCATTCTGGTTCGTTCCGACGATACCACCAGCTCTAGGGACCCAATGCTCACACTGGCAGATCCGATGAACCATTTGTCTTTATCTTTATCATTATTTACGCTTATGTGTGTAAAACTAAGCTGTGCTTATTTGTGTAAGACTAAGGTAGACCTAACTTCGTAATATTCAGTGAAGCCCAGCTTTTCTTTCCACGCCCATAACAACAGAATTGCAGCATAGAACATACAAATGTAATGTGCATACCAGGCATTTTTGCTCAGGATAACAACCACTTCAAGAAATGATACATCGTGTACGCATTTGAACGCATCACTAGAATGTGCCACCTATTGATGATTGATGACATGGATCTAGCTTTTCTGCGCGTATTTGCATTGAATCGCTCATTGATTTGTTCACATATTTTTTGGCAATGGATGATGAACTCCACTCTCTTGGTAACTTGCTTCGTCAGCGAGCACTTGTTGATGCAATGCAAAGTACAGAACATGGTCGTCATCGTCATTCCATTTAGGTTCTCTATGTTTCGTCATCACGGAGCTACTAATTTCAAATGAAAATCTAGTAAACAATATATGTGTACATTGTTAGAGTATGCTACGGCCGATGGTACATACATGTTTTTCTACAATCACAAGAAGAAAACTTGATGCATTTTCACCTTATTGGCATTGTGCCGAACTAGGTGGATTTGGCTTTGGGGTTCGGAGAGGAAGGCGCTGTGGCTGGTGCGTGTGTGACCACGGAGACAGCGAGCTCGGATTCTGGAGGAGGCTAACAGGACCGAGCATGGTCGGCATGGTGACAAATCTCACCCAGGAATGAATTCCCGTCCCCGCGCCGTGCCAATGTGCGGTCATGGTGAGGGAGAGCTCCGATTCGGGATGGGGAGGAGAACGGGACGAGCAGGTTTTGTCCAAGTCCTAGCTCCGCGCCATGGCGCGACGACAGATTGCCGCCCTAGAGGAAGAAGCAGACCTGTAAAGGATGCATGCGCCAACACGCAAGCCTACATGGCAGCCTACATGGCAGCGACGACGACAGCGACATAACGGCGAAATCTGACAGGGGGGACCCAACTTGACGGCTGTTACCTGATTTTTTGTATTGAAACGTAAAGTGAATTCGTGCCAAAAAGGACCCTTTGAGTATTTGGCACGCGGATGATATCAGGGAACTCGGGTACCGCGTTGCCTGGCCACCCCAACTTTCGGGCCGCAAAATGATATCCTCGACACCTCAAGGGTCGGTCATCACGTGGTGATGCATGGACACAATGCGTTGGGGTGGAGCGTGCATGGCCTTGACGTGGCGCAATGTCCTATTGTCCCTAGTGTGTGCTAGAGTGCGGATGAGCTGTGTGGTGCCTAGGTCAGGAATCATCGACTAGCTATCTTGTTCTCTTCTTGAGGCCGGTTCAGTCATCTGCTCTCATGCTCGGTACCCGTGGTGCTTCCTGTCGTGGGGTTCCCTAGGGAGGATGCTCTAGTTCCTCGCTCATGGGATATGCCCGGTCCTTCGCCCATTGGACCGTGCACCCCCGAATTCCACATAAGGGACAATAGCCCTCGGGTAAGGTGTCGTCTGAGGTATCCAGCCGAGAGTGGTGCGTTTCCCTAAGGGGCAAAGTGTTGCAGACGT
>CAJUXJ010002533.1:0-48259 GCA_910589775.1 Avena eriantha
TATCGGGTCTAATGGTCGTTGTAATTCCCCTGAAACCCTAGAACTGTGGATAGCCATGAAACGGTCATAAGACACAAAACGACGATTGTTGTCATCCCCTTAAACATCACGGTCTATGGCCATGCAAATCCCGGGAGCCCAAAACATGGTACTCAAAAAGGACCAAACCCAAAAGATGCGTTTGGTCATAACTTCAAACATATCGGTCTTAGGTGTTGTAAATCCCCCAAGAGCGCCAAACCATTGCAATAGTCACGTAAACGGCCATAAAACGTGAATAACGACGAGTTTTTGGTCATAACTCTCAAACAGGTATCGGGTCTTAGGGTCGTTGTAAATCACCGATGGACCCCAAAACTGTGGGCAATAACTCATGAAAACGGCCATAATATGCGAAATCGACAATTTTGGTTAAAATTGTCAAACATGTATCGGGTCTAATGGTCGTTGTAATTCGCCCTGAAACCCTAGAACTGTGGAATAGCTCATGAAAACGGTCATAAAACACAAGAACGACGAATTGTTGGTCATCCCCTTAAACATGCATCGGGTCTAATGGTCCATGCAAATCCCCGTGGAGCACCAAAACAGTGTGGAATAACTCATGAAAATGACCCTAAAACGCGAAAACGATGAGTTTTTGGTCATAACTCTCAAACATGTATCGGTCTTAGGATCGTTGTAAATCCCCCAAGAGCGCCAAAACAGTGTGCAATAGCTCACGAAAACGGCCATAAAACGTGAAAAACGACGAGTTTTTGGTCATAACTCTCAAACATGTATCGGGTCTTAGGGTCGTTGTAAATCACCCTGGAACCCCAAAACTGTGGGCAATAACTCATGAAAACGGCCATAATATGCGAAATCGACAATTTTTTGGTTAAAATTGTCAAACATGTATCGGGTCTAATGGTCGTTGTAATTCGCCCTGAAACCCTAGAACTGTGGAATAGCTCATGAAAACGGTCATAAAACACAAGAACGACGAATTGTTGGTCATCCCCTTAAACATGCATCGGGTCTAATGGTCCATGCAAATCCCCGTGGAGCACCAAAACAGTGTGGAATAACTCATGAAAATGACCCTAAAACGCGAAAACGATGAGTTTTTGGTCATAACTCTCAAACATGTATCGGGTCTTAGGATCGTTGTAAATCCCCCAAGAGCGCCAAAACAGTGTGCAATAGCTCACGAAAACGGCCATAAAACGTGAAAAACGACGAGTTTTTGGTCATAACTCTCAAACATGTATCGGGTCTTAGGGTCGTTGTAAATCACCCTGGAACCCCAAAACTGTGGGCAATAACTCATGAAAACGGCCATAATATGCGAAATCGACAATTTTTGGTTAAAATTGTCAAACATGTATCGGGTCTAATGGTCGTTGTAATTCGCCCTGAAACCCTAGAACTGTGGAATAGCTCATGAAAACGGTCATAAAACACAAGAACGACGAATTGTTGGTCATCCCCTTAAACATGCATCGGGTCTAATGGTCCATGCAAATCCCCGTGGAGCACCAAAACAGTGTGGAATAACTCATGAAAATGACCCTAAAACGCGAAAACGATGAGTTTTTGGTCATAACTCTCAAACATGTATCGGGTCTTAGGATCGTTGTAAATCCCCCAAGAGCGCCAAAACAGTGTGCAATAGCTCACGAAAACGGCCATAAAACGTGAAAAACGACGAGTTTTTGGTCATAACTCTCAAACATGTATCGGGTCTTAGGGTCGTTGTAAATCACCCTGGAACCCCAAAACTGTGGGCAATAACTCATGAAAACGGCCATAATATGCGAAATCGACAATTTTTTGGTTAAAATTGTCAAACATGTATCGGGTCTAATGGTCGTTGTAATTCGCCCTGAAACCCTAGAACTGTGGAATAGCTCATGAAAACGGTCATAAAACACAAGAACGACGAATTGTTGGTCATCCCCTTAAACATGCATCGGGTCTAATGGTCCATGCAAATCCCCGTGGAGCACCAAAACAGTGTGGAATAACTCATGAAAATGACCCTAAAACGCGAAAACGATGAGTTTTTGGTCATAACTCTCAAACATGTATCGGGTCTTAGGATCGTTGTAAATCCCCCAAGAGCGCCAAAACAGTGTGCAATAGCTCACGAAAACGGCCATAAAACGTGAAAAACGACGAGTTTTTGGTCATAACTCTCAAACATGTATCGGGTCTTAGGGTCGTTGTAAATCACCCTGGAACCCCAAAACTGTGGGCAATAACTCATGAAAACGGCCATAATATGCGAAATCGACAATTTTTTGGTTAAAATTGTCAAACATGTATCGGGTCTAATGGTCGTTGTAATTCGCCCTGAAACCCTAGAACTGTGGAATAGCTCATGAAAACGGTCATAAAACACAAGAACGACGAATTGTTGGTCATCCCCTTAAACATGCATCGGGTCTAATGGTCCATGCAAATCCCCGTGGAGCACCAAAACAGTGTGGAATAACTCATGAAAATGACCCTAAAACGCGAAAACGATGAGTTTTTGGTCATAACTCTCAAACATGTATCGGGTCTTAGGATCGTTGTAAATCCCCCAAGAGCGCCAAAACAGTGTGCAATAGCTCACGAAAACGGCCATAAAACGTGAAAAACGACGAGTTTTTGGTCATAACTCTCAAACATGTATCGGGTCTTAGGGTCGTTGTAAATCACCCTGGAACCCCAAAACTGTGGGCAATAACTCATGAAAACGGCCATAATATGCGAAATCGACAATTTTTTGGTTAAAATTGTCAAACATGTATCGGGTCTAATGGTCGTTGTAATTCGCCCTGAAACCCTAGAACTGTGGAATAGCTCATGAAAACGGTCATAAAACACAAGAACGACGAATTGTTGGTCATCCCCTTAAACATGCATCGGGTCTAATGGTCCATGCAAATCCCCGTGGAGCACCAAAACAGTGTGGAATAACTCATGAAAATGACCCTAAAACGCGAAAACGATGAGTTTTTGGTCATAACTCTCAAACATGTATCGGGTCTTAGGATCGTTGTAAATCCCCCAAGAGCGCCAAAACAGTGTGCAATAGCTCACGAAAACGGCCATAAAACGTGAAAAACGACGAGTTTTTGGTCATAACTCTCAAACATGTATCGGGTCTTAGGGTCGTTGTAAATCACCCTGGAACCCCAAAACTGTGGGCAATAACTCATGAAAACGGCCATAATATGCGAAATCGACAATTTTTTGGTTAAAATTGTCAAACATGTATCGGGTCTAATGGTCGTTGTAATTCGCCCTGAAACCCTAGAACTGTGGAATAGCTCATGAAAACGGTCATAAAACACAAGAACGACGAATTGTTGGTCATCCCCTTAAACATGCATCGGGTCTAATGGTCCATGCAAATCCCGTGGAGCACCAAAACAGTGTGGAATAACTCATGAAAATGACCCTAAAACGCGAAAACGATGAGTTTTTGGTCATAACTCTCAAACATGTATCGGGTCTTAGGATCGTTGTAAATCCCCCAAGAGCGCCAAAACAGTGTGCAATAGCTCACGAAAACGGCCATAAAACGTGAAAAACGACGAGTTTTTGGTCATAACTCTCAAACATGTATCGGGTCTTAGGGTCGTTGTAAATCACCCTGGAACCCCAAAACTGTGGGCAATAACTCATGAAAACGGCCATAATATGCGAAATCGACAATTTTTTGGTTAAAATTGTCAAACATGTATCGGGTCTAATGGTCGTTGTAATTCGCCCTGAAACCCTAGAACTGTGGAATAGCTCATGAAAACGGTCATAAAACACAAGAACGACGAATTGTTGGTCATCCCCTTAAACATGCATCGGGTCTAATGGTCCATGCAAATCCCCGTGGAGCACCAAAACAGTGTGGAATAACTCATGAAAATGACCCTAAAACGCGAAAACGATGAGTTTTTGGTCATAACTCTCAAACATGTATCGGGTCTTAGGATCGTTGTAAATCCCCCAAGAGCGCCAAAACAGTGTGCAATAGCTCACGAAAACGGCCATAAAACGTGAAAAACGACGAGTTTTTGGTCATAACTCTCAAACATGTATCGGGTCTTAGGGTCGTTGTAAATCACCCTGGAACCCCAAAACTGTGGGCAATAACTCATGAAAACGGCCATAATATGCGAAATCGACAATTTTTTGGTTAAAATTGTCAAACATGTATCGGGTCTAATGGTCGTTGTAATTCGCCCTGAAACCCTAGAACTGTGGAATAGCTCATGAAAACGGTCATAAAACACAAGAACGACGAATTGTTGGTCATCCCCTTAAACATGCATCGGGTCTAATGGTCCATGCAAATCCCCGTGGAGCACCAAAACAGTGTGGAATAACTCATGAAAATGACCCTAAAACGCGAAAACGATGAGTTTTTGGTCATAACTCTCAAACATGTATCGGGTCTTAGGATCGTTGTAAATCCCCCAAGAGCGCCAAAACAGTGTGCAATAGCTCACGAAAACGGCCATAAAACGTGAAAAACGACGAGTTTTTGGTCATAACTCTCAAACATGTATCGGGTCTTAGGGTCGTTGTAAATCACCCTGGAACCCCAAAACTGTGGGCAATAACTCATGAAAACGGCCATAATATGCGAAATCGACAATTTTTTGGTTAAAATTGTCAAACATGTATCGGGTCTAATGGTCGTTGTAATTCGCCCTGAAACCCTAGAACTGTGGAATAGCTCATGAAAACGGTCATAAAACACAAGAACGACGAATTGTTGGTCATCCCCTTAAACATGCATCGGGTCTAATGGTCCATGCAAATCCCCGTGGAGCACCAAAACAGTGTGGAATAACTCATGAAAATGACCCTAAAACGCGAAAACGATGAGTTTTTGGTCATAACTCTCAAACATGTATCGGGTCTTAGGATCGTTGTAAATCCCCCAAGAGCGCCAAAACAGTGTGCAATAGCTCACGAAAACGGCCATAAAACGTGAAAAACGACGAGTTTTTGGTCATAACTCTCAAACATGTATCGGGTCTTAGGGTCGTTGTAAATCACCCTGGAACCCCAAAACTGTGGGCAATAACTCATGAAAACGGCCATAATATGCGAAATCGACAATTTTTTGGTTAAAATTGTCAAACATGTATCGGGTCTAATGGTCGTTGTAATTCGCCCTGAAACCCTAGAACTGTGGAATAGCTCATGAAAACGGTCATAAAACACAAGAACGACGAATTGTTGGTCATCCCCTTAAACATGCATCGGGTCTAATGGTCCATGCAAATCCCCGTGGAGCACCAAAACAGTGTGGAATAACTCATGAAAATGACCCTAAAACGCGAAAACGATGAGTTTTTGGTCATAACTCTCAAACATGTATCGGGTCTTAGGATCGTTGTAAATCCCCCAAGAGCGCCAAAACAGTGTGCAATAGCTCACGAAAACGGCCATAAAACGTGAAAAACGACGAGTTTTTGGTCATAACTCTCAAACATGTATCGGGTCTTAGGGTCGTTGTAAATCACCCTGGAACCCCAAAACTGTGGGCAATAACTCATGAAAACGGCCATAATATGCGAAATCGACAATTTTTTGGTTAAAATTGTCAAACATGTATCGGGTCTAATGGTCGTTGTAATTCGCCCTGAAACCCTAGAACTGTGGAATAGCTCATGAAAACGGTCATAAAACACAAGAACGACGAATTGTTGGTCATCCCCTTAAACATGCATCGGGTCTAATGGTCCATGCAAATCCCCGTGGAGCACCAAAACAGTGTGGAATAACTCATGAAAATGACCCTAAAACGCGAAAACGATGAGTTTTTGGTCATAACTCTCAAACATGTATCGGGTCTTAGGATCGTTGTAAATCCCCCAAGAGCGCCAAAACAGTGTGCAATAGCTCACGAAAACGGCCATAAAACGTGAAAAACGACGAGTTTTTGGTCATAACTCTCAAACATGTATCGGGTCTTAGGGTCGTTGTAAATCACCCTGGAACCCCAAAACTGTGGGCAATAACTCATGAAAACGGCCATAATATGCGAAATCGACAATTTTTTGGTTAAAATTGTCAAACATGTATCGGGTCTAATGGTCGTTGTAATTCGCCCTGAAACCCTAGAACTGTGGAATAGCTCATGAAAACGGTCATAAAACACAAGAACGACGAATTGTTGGTCATCCCCTTAAACATGCATCGGGTCTAATGGTCCATGCAAATCCCGTGGAGCACCAAAACAGTGTGGAATAACTCATGAAAATGACCCTAAAACGCGAAAACGATGAGTTTTTGGTCATAACTCTCAAACATGTATCGGGTCTTAGGATCGTTGTAAATCCCCCAAGAGCGCCAAAACAGTGTGCAATAGCTCACGAAAACGGCCATAAAACGTGAAAAACGACGAGTTTTTGGTCATAACTCTCAAACATGTA
This sequence comes from Avena eriantha, assembly GCA_910589775.1. NCBI lineage: Eukaryota > Viridiplantae > Streptophyta > Magnoliopsida > Poales > Poaceae > Avena > Avena eriantha. Next base: position 6,420 of record CAJUXJ010002533.1, read on the forward strand.
TCGGGTCTTAGGGTCGTTGTAAATCACCCTGGAACCCCAAAACTGTGGGCAATAACTCATGAAAACGGCCATAATATGCGAAATCGACAATTTTTTGGTTAAAATTGTCAAACATGTATCGGGTCTAATGGTCGTTGTAATTCGCCCTGAAACCCTAGAACTGTGGAATAGCTCATGAAAACGGTCATAAAACACAAGAACGACGAATTGTTGGTCATCCCCTTAAACATGCATCGGGTCTAATGGTCCATGCAAATCCCCGTGGAGCACCAAAACAGTGTGGAATAACTCATGAAAATGACCCTAAAACGCGAAAACGATGAGTTTTTGGTCATAACTCTCAAACATGTATCGGGTCTTAGGATCGTTGTAAATCCCCCAAGAGCGCCAAAACAGTGTGCAATAGCTCACGAAAACGGCCATAAAACGTGAAAAACGACGAGTTTTTGGTCATAACTCTCAAACATGTATCGGGTCTTAGGGTCGTTGTAAATCACCCTGGAACCCCAAAACTGTGGGCAATAACTCATGAAAACGGCCATAATATGCGAAATCGACAATTTTTTGGTTAAAATTGTCAAACATGTATCGGGTCTAATGGTCGTTGTAATTCGCCCTGAAACCCTAGAACTGTGGAATAGCTCATGAAAACGGTCATAAAACACAAGAACGACGAATTGTTGGTCATCCCCTTAAACATGCATCGGGTCTAATGGTCCATGCAAATCCCCGTGGAGCACCAAAACAGTGTGGAATAACTCATGAAAATGACCCTAAAACGCGAAAACGATGAGTTTTTGGTCATAACTCTCAAACATGTATCGGGTCTTAGGATCGTTGTAAATCCCCCAAGAGCGCCAAAACAGTGTGCAATAGCTCACGAAAACGGCCATAAAACGTGAAAAACGACGAGTTTTTGGTCATAACTCTCAAACATGTATCGGGTCTTAGGGTCGTTGTAAATCACCCTGGAACCCCAAAACTGTGGGCAATAACTCATGAAAACGGCCATAATATGCGAAATCGACAATTTTTTGGTTAAAATTGTCAAACATGTATCGGGTCTAATGGTCGTTGTAATTCGCCCTGAAACCCTAGAACTGTGGAATAGCTCATGAAAACGGTCATAAAACACAAGAACGACGAATTGTTGGTCATCCCCTTAAACATGCATCGGGTCTAATGGTCCATGCAAATCCCCGTGGAGCACCAAAACAGTGTGGAATAACTCATGAAAATGACCCTAAAACGCGAAAACGATGAGTTTTTGGTCATAACTCTCAAACATGTATCGGGTCTTAGGATCGTTGTAAATCCCCCAAGAGCGCCAAAACAGTGTGCAATAGCTCACGAAAACGGCCATAAAACGTGAAAAACGACGAGTTTTTGGTCATAACTCTCAAACATGTATCGGGTCTTAGGGTCGTTGTAAATCACCCTGGAACCCCAAAACTGTGGGCAATAACTCATGAAAACGGCCATAATATGCGAAATCGACAATTTTTTGGTTAAAATTGTCAAACATGTATCGGGTCTAATGGTCGTTGTAATTCGCCCTGAAACCCTAGAACTGTGGAATAGCTCATGAAAACGGTCATAAAACACAAGAACGACGAATTGTTGGTCATCCCCTTAAACATGCATCGGGTCTAATGGTCCATGCAAATCCCCGTGGAGCACCAAAACAGTGTGGAATAACTCATGAAAATGACCCTAAAACGCGAAAACGATGAGTTTTTGGTCATAACTCTCAAACATGTATCGGGTCTTAGGATCGTTGTAAATCCCCCAAGAGCGCCAAAACAGTGTGCAATAGCTCACGAAAACGGCCATAAAACGTGAAAAACGACGAGTTTTTGGTCATAACTCTCAAACATGTATCGGGTCTTAGGGTCGTTGTAAATCACCCTGGAACCCCAAAACTGTGGGCAATAACTCATGAAAACGGCCATAATATGCGAAATCGACAATTTTTTGGTTAAAATTGTCAAACATGTATCGGGTCTAATGGTCGTTGTAATTCGCCCTGAAACCCTAGAACTGTGGAATAGCTCATGAAAACGGTCATAAAACACAAGAACGACGAATTGTTGGTCATCCCCTTAAACATGCATCGGGTCTAATGGTCCATGCAAATCCCCGTGGAGCACCAAAACAGTGTGGAATAACTCATGAAAATGACCCTAAAACGCGAAAACGATGAGTTTTTGGTCATAACTCTCAAACATGTATCGGGTCTTAGGATCGTTGTAAATCCCCCAAGAGCGCCAAAACAGTGTGCAATAGCTCACGAAAACGGCCATAAAACGTGAAAAACGACGAGTTTTTGGTCATAACTCTCAAACATGTATCGGGTCTTAGGGTCGTTGTAAATCACCCTGGAACCCCAAAACTGTGGGCAATAACTCATGAAAACGGCCATAATATGCGAAATCGACAATTTTTTGGTTAAAATTGTCAAACATGTATCGGGTCTAATGGTCGTTGTAATTCGCCCTGAAACCCTAGAACTGTGGAATAGCTCATGAAAACGGTCATAAAACACAAGAACGACGAATTGTTGGTCATCCCCTTAAACATGCATCGGGTCTAATGGTCCATGCAAATCCCCGTGGAGCACCAAAACAGTGTGGAATAACTCATGAAAATGACCCTAAAACGCGAAAACGATGAGTTTTTGGTCATAACTCTCAAACATGTATCGGGTCTTAGGATCGTTGTAAATCCCCCAAGAGCGCCAAAACAGTGTGCAATAGCTCACGAAAACGGCCATAAAACGTGAAAAACGACGAGTTTTTGGTCATAACTCTCAAACATGTATCGGGTCTTAGGGTCGTTGTAAATCACCCTGGAACCCCAAAACTGTGGGCAATAACTCATGAAAACGGCCATAATATGCGAAATCGACAATTTTTTGGTTAAAATTGTCAAACATGTATCGGGTCTAATGGTCGTTGTAATTCGCCCTGAAACCCTAGAACTGTGGAATAGCTCATGAAAACGGTCATAAAACACAAGAACGACGAATTGTTGGTCATCCCCTTAAACATGCATCGGGTCTAATGGTCCATGCAAATCCCCGTGGAGCACCAAAACAGTGTGGAATAACTCATGAAAATGACCCTAAAACGCGAAAACGATGAGTTTTTGGTCATAACTCTCAAACATGTATCGGGTCTTAGGATCGTTGTAAATCCCCCAAGAGCGCCAAAACAGTGTGCAATAGCTCACGAAAACGGCCATAAAACGTGAAAAACGACGAGTTTTTGGTCATAACTCTCAAACATGTATCGGGTCTTAGGGTCGTTGTAAATCACCCTGGAACCCCAAAACTGTGGGCAATAACTCATGAAAACGGCCATAATATGCGAAATCGACAATTTTTTGGTTAAAATTGTCAAACATGTATCGGGTCTAATGGTCGTTGTAATTCGCCCTGAAACCCTAGAACTGTGGAATAGCTCATGAAAACGGTCATAAAACACAAGAACGACGAATTGTTGGTCATCCCCTTAAACATGCATCGGGTCTAATGGTCCATGCAAATCCCCGTGGAGCACCAAAACAGTGTGGAATAACTCATGAAAATGACCCTAAAACGCGAAAACGATGAGTTTTTGGTCATAACTCTCAAACATGTATCGGGTCTTAGGATCGTTGTAAATCCCCCAAGAGCGCCAAAACAGTGTGCAATAGCTCACGAAAACGGCCATAAAACGTGAAAAACGACGAGTTTTTGGTCATAACTCTCAAACATGTATCGGGTCTTAGGGTCGTTGTAAATCACCCTGGAACCCCAAAACTGTGGGCAATAACTCATGAAAACGGCCATAATATGCGAAATCGACAATTTTTTGGTTAAAATTGTCAAACATGTATCGGGTCTAATGGTCGTTGTAATTCGCCCTGAAACCCTAGAACTGTGGAATAGCTCATGAAAACGGTCATAAAACACAAGAACGACGAATTGTTGGTCATCCCCTTAAACATGCATCGGGTCTAATGGTCCATGCAAATCCCCGTGGAGCACCAAAACAGTGTGGAATAACTCATGAAAATGACCCTAAAACGCGAAAACGATGAGTTTTTGGTCATAACTCTCAAACATGTATCGGGTCTTAGGATCGTTGTAAATCCCCCAAGAGCGCCAAAACAGTGTGCAATAGCTCACGAAAACGGCCATAAAACGTGAAAAACGACGAGTTTTTGGTCATAACTCTCAAACATGTATCGGGTCTTAGGGTCGTTGTAAATCACCCTGGAACCCCAAAACTGTGGGCAATAACTCATGAAAACGGCCATAATATGCGAAATCGACAATTTTTTGGTTAAAATTGTCAAACATGTATCGGGTCTAATGGTCGTTGTAATTCGCCCTGAAACCCTAGAACTGTGGAATAGCTCATGAAAACGGTCATAAAACACAAGAACGACGAATTGTTGGTCATCCCCTTAAACATGCATCGGGTCTAATGGTCCATGCAAATCCCCGTGGAGCACCAAAACAGTGTGGAATAACTCATGAAAATGACCCTAAAACGCGAAAACGATGAGTTTTTGGTCATAACTCTCAAACATGTATCGGGTCTTAGGATCGTTGTAAATCCCCCAAGAGCGCCAAAACAGTGTGCAATAGCTCACGAAAACGGCCATAAAACGTGAAAAACGACGAGTTTTTGGTCATAACTCTCAAACATGTATCGGGTCTTAGGGTCGTTGTAAATCACCCTGGAACCCCAAAACTGTGGGCAATAACTCATGAAAACGGCCATAATATGCGAAATCGACAATTTTTTGGTTAAAATTGTCAAACATGTATCGGGTCTAATGGTCGTTGTAATTCGCCCTGAAACCCTAGAACTGTGGAATAGCTCATGAAAACGGTCATAAAACACAAGAACGACGAATTGTTGGTCATCCCCTTAAACATGCATCGGGTCTAATGGTCCATGCAAATCCCCGTGGAGCACCAAAACAGTGTGGAATAACTCATGAAAATGACCCTAAAACGCGAAAACGATGAGTTTTTGGTCATAACTCTCAAACATGTATCGGGTCTTAGGATCGTTGTAAATCCCCCAAGAGCGCCAAAACAGTGTGCAATAGCTCACGAAAACGGCCATAAAACGTGAAAAACGACGAGTTTTTGGTCATAACTCTCAAACATGTATCGGGTCTTAGGGTCGTTGTAAATCACCCTGGAACCCCAAAACTGTGGGCAATAACTCATGAAAACGGCCATAATATGCGAAATCGACAATTTTTTGGTTAAAATTGTCAAACATGTATCGGGTCTAATGGTCGTTGTAATTCGCCCTGAAACCCTAGAACTGTGGAATAGCTCATGAAAACGGTCATAAAACACAAGAACGACGAATTGTTGGTCATCCCCTTAAACATGCATCGGGTCTAATGGTCCATGCAAATCCCCGTGGAGCACCAAAACAGTGTGGAATAACTCATGAAAATGACCCTAAAACGCGAAAACGATGAGTTTTTGGTCATAACTCTCAAACATGTATCGGGTCTTAGGATCGTTGTAAATCCCCCAAGAGCGCCAAAACAGTGTGCAATAGCTCACGAAAACGGCCATAAAACGTGAAAAACGACGAGTTTTTGGTCATAACTCTCAAACATGTATCGGGTCTTAGGGTCGTTGTAAATCACCCTGGAACCCCAAAACTGTGGGCAATAACTCATGAAAACGGCCATAATATGCGAAATCGACAATTTTTTGGTTAAAATTGTCAAACATGTATCGGGTCTAATGGTCGTTGTAATTCGCCCTGAAACCCTAGAACTGTGGAATAGCTCATGAAAACGGTCATAAAACACAAGAACGACGAATTGTTGGTCATCCCCTTAAACATGCATCGGGTCTAATGGTCCATGCAAATCCCCGTGGAGCACCAAAACAGTGTGGAATAACTCATGAAAATGACCCTAAAACGCGAAAACGATGAGTTTTTGGTCATAACTCTCAAACATGTATCGGGTCTTAGGATCGTTGTAAATCCCCCAAGAGCGCCAAAACAGTGTGCAATAGCTCACGAAAACGGCCATAAAACGTGAAAAACGACGAGTTTTTGGTCATAACTCTCAAACATGTATCGGGTCTTAGGGTCGTTGTAAATCACCCTGGAACCCCAAAACTGTGGGCAATAACTCATGAAAACGGCCATAATATGCGAAATCGACAATTTTTTGGTTAAAATTGTCAAACATGTATCGGGTCTAATGGTCGTTGTAATTCGCCCTGAAACCCTAGAACTGTGGAATAGCTCATGAAAACGGTCATAAAACACAAGAACGACGAATTGTTGGTCATCCCCTTAAACATGCATCGGGTCTAATGGTCCATGCAAATCCCCGTGGAGCACCAAAACAGTGTGGAATAACTCATGAAAATGACCCTAAAACGCGAAAACGATGAGTTTTTGGTCATAACTCTCAAACATGTATCGGGTCTTAGGATCGTTGTAAATCCCCCAAGAGCGCCAAAACAGTGTGCAATAGCTCACGAAAACGGCCATAAAACGTGAAAAACGACGAGTTTTTGGTCATAACTCTCAAACATGTATCGGGTCTTAGGGTCGTTGTAAATCACCCTGGAACCCCAAAACTGTGGGCAATAACTCATGAAAACGGCCATAATATGCGAAATCGACAATTTTTGGTTAAAATTGTCAAACATGTATCGGGTCTAATGGTCGTTGTAATTCGCCCTGAAACCCTAGAACTGTGGAATAGCTCATGAAAACGGTCATAAAACACAAGAACGACGAATTGTTGGTCATCCCCTTAAACATGCATCGGGTCTAATGGTCCATGCAAATCCCCGTGGAGCACCAAAACAGTGTGGAATAACTCATGAAAATGACCCTAAAACGCGAAAACGATGAGTTTTTGGTCATAACTCTCAAACATGTATCGGGTCTTAGGATCGTTGTAAATCCCCCAAGAGCGCCAAAACAGTGTGCAATAGCTCACGAAAACGGCCATAAAACGTGAAAAACGACGAGTTTTTGGTCATAACTCTCAAACATGTATCGGGTCTTAGGGTCGTTGTAAATCACCCTGGAACCCCAAAACTGTGGGCAATAACTCATGAAAACGGCCATAATATGCGAAATCGACAATTTTTTGGTTAAAATTGTCAAACATGTATCGGGTCTAATGGTCGTTGTAATTCGCCCTGAAACCCTAGAACTGTGGAATAGCTCATGAAAACGGTCATAAAACACAAGAACGACGAATTGTTGGTCATCCCCTTAAACATGCATCGGGTCTAATGGTCCATGCAAATCCCCGTGGAGCACCAAAACAGTGTGGAATAACTCATGAAAATGACCCTAAAACGCGAAAACGATGAGTTTTTGGTCATAACTCTCAAACATGTATCGGGTCTTAGGATCGTTGTAAATCCCCCAAGAGCGCCAAAACAGTGTGCAATAGCTCACGAAAACGGCCATAAAACGTGAAAAACGACGAGTTTTTGGTCATAACTCTCAAACATGTATCGGGTCTTAGGGTCGTTGTAAATCACCCTGGAACCCCAAAACTGTGGGCAATAACTCATGAAAACGGCCATAATATGCGAAATCGACAATTTTTTGGTTAAAATTGTCAAACATGTATCGGGTCTAATGGTCGTTGTAATTCGCCCTGAAACCCTAGAACTGTGGAATAGCTCATGAAAACGGTCATAAAACACAAGAACGACGAATTGTTGGTCATCCCCTTAAACATGCATCGGGTCTAATGGTCCATGCAAATCCCCGTGGAGCACCAAAACAGTGTGGAATAACTCATGAAAATGACCCTAAAACGCGAAAACGATGAGTTTTTGGTCATAACTCTCAAACATGTATCGGGTCTTAGGATCGTTGTAAATCCCCCAAGAGCGCCAAAACAGTGTGCAATAGCTCACGAAAACGGCCATAAAACGTGAAAAACGACGAGTTTTTGGTCATAACTCTCAAACATGTATCGGGTCTTAGGGTCGTTGTAAATCACCCTGGAACCCCAAAACTGTGGGCAATAACTCATGAAAACGGCCATAATATGCGAAATCGACAATTTTTTGGTTAAAATTGTCAAACATGTATCGGGTCTAATGGTCGTTGTAATTCGCCCTGAAACCCTAGAACTGTGGAATAGCTCATGAAAACGGTCATAAAACACAAGAACGACGAATTGTTGGTCATCCCCTTAAACATGCATCGGGTCTAATGGTCCATGCAAATCCCCGTGGAGCACCAAAACAGTGTGGAATAACTCATGAAAATGACCCTAAAACGCGAAAACGATGAGTTTTTGGTCATAACTCTCAAACATGTATCGGGTCTTAGGATCGTTGTAAATCCCCCAAGAGCGCCAAAACAGTGTGCAATAGCTCACGAAAACGGCCATAAAACGTGAAAAACGACGAGTTTTTGGTCATAACTCTCAAACATGTATCGGGTCTTAGGGTCGTTGTAAATCACCCTGGAACCCCAAAACTGTGGGCAATAACTCATGAAAACGGCCATAATATGCGAAATCGACAATTTTTTGGTTAAAATTGTCAAACATGTATCGGGTCTAATGGTCGTTGTAATTCGCCCTGAAACCCTAGAACTGTGGAATAGCTCATGAAAACGGTCATAAAACACAAGAACGACGAATTGTTGGTCATCCCCTTAAACATGCATCGGGTCTAATGGTCCATGCAAATCCCCGTGGAGCACCAAAACAGTGTGGAATAACTCATGAAAATGACCCTAAAACGCGAAAACGATGAGTTTTTGGTCATAACTCTCAAACATGTATCGGGTCTTAGGATCGTTGTAAATCCCCCAAGAGCGCCAAAACAGTGTGCAATAGCTCACGAAAACGGCCATAAAACGTGAAAAACGACGAGTTTTTGGTCATAACTCTCAAACATGTATCGGGTCTTAGGGTCGTTGTAAATCACCCTGGAACCCCAAAACTGTGGGCAATAACTCATGAAAACGGCCATAATATGCGAAATCGACAATTTTTTGGTTAAAATTGTCAAACATGTATCGGGTCTAATGGTCGTTGTAATTCGCCCTGAAACCCTAGAACTGTGGAATAGCTCATGAAAACGGTCATAAAACACAAGAACGACGAATTGTTGGTCATCCCCTTAAACATGCATCGGGTCTAATGGTCCATGCAAATCCCCGTGGAGCACCAAAACAGTGTGGAATAACTCATGAAAATGACCCTAAAACGCGAAAACGATGAGTTTTTGGTCATAACTCTCAAACATGTATCGGGTCTTAGGATCGTTGTAAATCCCCCAAGAGCGCCAAAACAGTGTGCAATAGCTCACGAAAACGGCCATAAAACGTGAAAAACGACGAGTTTTTGGTCATAACTCTCAAACATGTATCGGGTCTTAGGGTCGTTGTAAATCACCCTGGAACCCCAAAACTGTGGGCAATAACTCATGAAAACGGCCATAATATGCGAAATCGACAATTTTTTGGTTAAAATTGTCAAACATGTATCGGGTCTAATGGTCGTTGTAATTCGCCCTGAAACCCTAGAACTGTGGAATAGCTCATGAAAACGGTCATAAAACACAAGAACGACGAATTGTTGGTCATCCCCTTAAACATGCATCGGGTCTAATGGTCCATGCAAATCCCCGTGGAGCACCAAAACAGTGTGGAATAACTCATGAAAATGACCCTAAAACGCGAAAACGATGAGTTTTTGGTCATAACTCTCAAACATGTATCGGGTCTTAGGATCGTTGTAAATCCCCCAAGAGCGCCAAAACAGTGTGCAATAGCTCACGAAAACGGCCATAAAACGTGAAAAACGACGAGTTTTTGGTCATAACTCTCAAACATGTATCGGGTCTTAGGGTCGTTGTAAATCACCCTGGAACCCCAAAACTGTGGGCAATAACTCATGAAAACGGCCATAATATGCGAAATCGACAATTTTTTGGTTAAAATTGTCAAACATGTATCGGGTCTAATGGTCGTTGTAATTCGCCCTGAAACCCTAGAACTGTGGAATAGCTCATGAAAACGGTCATAAAACACAAGAACGACGAATTGTTGGTCATCCCCTTAAACATGCATCGGGTCTAATGGTCCATGCAAATCCCCGTGGAGCACCAAAACAGTGTGGAATAACTCATGAAAATGACCCTAAAACGCGAAAACGATGAGTTTTTGGTCATAACTCTCAAACATGTATCGGGTCTTAGGATCGTTGTAAATCCCCCAAGAGCGCCAAAACAGTGTGCAATAGCTCACGAAAACGGCCATAAAACGTGAAAAACGACGAGTTTTTGGTCATAACTCTCAAACATGTATCGGGTCTTAGGGTCGTTGTAAATCACCCTGGAACCCCAAAACTGTGGGCAATAACTCATGAAAACGGCCATAATATGCGAAATCGACAATTTTTTGGTTAAAATTGTCAAACATGTATCGGGTCTAATGGTCGTTGTAATTCGCCCTGAAACCCTAGAACTGTGGAATAGCTCATGAAAACGGTCATAAAACACAAGAACGACGAATTGTTGGTCATCCCCTTAAACATGCATCGGGTCTAATGGTCCATGCAAATCCCCGTGGAGCACCAAAACAGTGTGGAATAACTCATGAAAATGACCCTAAAACGCGAAAACGATGAGTTTTTGGTCATAACTCTCAAACATGTATCGGGTCTTAGGATCGTTGTAAATCCCCCAAGAGCGCCAAAACAGTGTGCAATAGCTCACGAAAACGGCCATAAAACGTGAAAAACGACGAGTTTTTGGTCATAACTCTCAAACATGTATCGGGTCTTAGGGTCGTTGTAAATCACCCTGGAACCCCAAAACTGTGGGCAATAACTCATGAAAACGGCCATAATATGCGAAATCGACAATTTTTTGGTTAAAATTGTCAAACATGTATCGGGTCTAATGGTCGTTGTAATTCGCCCTGAAACCCTAGAACTGTGGAATAGCTCATGAAAACGGTCATAAAACACAAGAACGACGAATTGTTGGTCATCCCCTTAAACATGCATCGGGTCTAATGGTCCATGCAAATCCCCGTGGAGCACCAAAACAGTGTGGAATAACTCATGAAAATGACCCTAAAACGCGAAAACGATGAGTTTTTGGTCATAACTCTCAAACATGTATCGGGTCTTAGGATCGTTGTAAATCCCCCAAGAGCGCCAAAACAGTGTGCAATAGCTCACGAAAACGGCCATAAAACGTGAAAAACGACGAGTTTTTGGTCATAACTCTCAAACATGTATCGGGTCTTAGGGTCGTTGTAAATCACCCTGGAACCCCAAAACTGTGGGCAATAACTCATGAAAACGGCCATAATATGCGAAATCGACAATTTTTTGGTTAAAATTGTCAAACATGTATCGGGTCTAATGGTCGTTGTAATTCGCCCTGAAACCCTAGAACTGTGGAATAGCTCATGAAAACGGTCATAAAACACAAGAACGACGAATTGTTGGTCATCCCCTTAAACATGCATCGGGTCTAATGGTCCATGCAAATCCCCGTGGAGCACCAAAACAGTGTGGAATAACTCATGAAAATGACCCTAAAACGCGAAAACGATGAGTTTTTGGTCATAACTCTCAAACATGTATCGGGTCTTAGGATCGTTGTAAATCCCCCAAGAGCGCCAAAACAGTGTGCAATAGCTCACGAAAACGGCCATAAAACGTGAAAAACGACGAGTTTTTGGTCATAACTCTCAAACATGTATCGGGTCTTAGGGTCGTTGTAAATCACCCTGGAACCCCAAAACTGTGGGCAATAACTCATGAAAACGGCCATAATATGCGAAATCGACAATTTTTTGGTTAAAATTGTCAAACATGTATCGGGTCTAATGGTCGTTGTAATTCGCCCTGAAACCCTAGAACTGTGGAATAGCTCATGAAAACGGTCATAAAACACAAGAACGACGAATTGTTGGTCATCCCCTTAAACATGCATCGGGTCTAATGGTCCATGCAAATCCCCGTGGAGCACCAAAACAGTGTGGAATAACTCATGAAAATGACCCTAAAACGCGAAAACGATGAGTTTTTGGTCATAACTCTCAAACATGTATCGGGTCTTAGGATCGTTGTAAATCCCCCAAGAGCGCCAAAACAGTGTGCAATAGCTCACGAAAACGGCCATAAAACGTGAAAAACGACGAGTTTTTGGTCATAACTCTCAAACATGTATCGGGTCTTAGGGTCGTTGTAAATCACCCTGGAACCCCAAAACTGTGGGCAATAACTCATGAAAACGGCCATAATATGCGAAATCGACAATTTTTTGGTTAAAATTGTCAAACATGTATCGGGTCTAATGGTCGTTGTAATTCGCCCTGAAACCCTAGAACTGTGGAATAGCTCATGAAAACGGTCATAAAACACAAGAACGACGAATTGTTGGTCATCCCCTTAAACATGCATCGGGTCTAATGGTCCATGCAAATCCCCGTGGAGCACCAAAACAGTGTGGAATAACTCATGAAAATGACCCTAAAACGCGAAAACGATGAGTTTTTGGTCATAACTCTCAAACATGTATCGGGTCTTAGGATCGTTGTAAATCCCCCAAGAGCGCCAAAACAGTGTGCAATAGCTCACGAAAACGGCCATAAAACGTGAAAAACGACGAGTTTTTGGTCATAACTCTCAAACATGTATCGGGTCTTAGGGTCGTTGTAAATCACCCTGGAACCCCAAAACTGTGGGCAATAACTCATGAAAACGGCCATAATATGCGAAATCGACAATTTTTTGGTTAAAATTGTCAAACATGTATCGGGTCTAATGGTCGTTGTAATTCGCCCTGAAACCCTAGAACTGTGGAATAGCTCATGAAAACGGTCATAAAACACAAGAACGACGAATTGTTGGTCATCCCCTTAAACATGCATCGGGTCTAATGGTCCATGCAAATCCCCGTGGAGCACCAAAACAGTGTGGAATAACTCATGAAAATGACCCTAAAACGCGAAAACGATGAGTTTTTGGTCATAACTCTCAAACATGTATCGGGTCTTAGGATCGTTGTAAATCCCCCAAGAGCGCCAAAACAGTGTGCAATAGCTCACGAAAACGGCCATAAAACGTGAAAAACGACGAGTTTTTGGTCATAACTCTCAAACATGTATCGGGTCTTAGGGTCGTTGTAAATCACCCTGGAACCCCAAAACTGTGGGCAATAACTCATGAAAACGGCCATAATATGCGAAATCGACAATTTTTTGGTTAAAATTGTCAAACATGTATCGGGTCTAATGGTCGTTGTAATTCGCCCTGAAACCCTAGAACTGTGGAATAGCTCATGAAAACGGTCATAAAACACAAGAACGACGAATTGTTGGTCATCCCCTTAAACATGCATCGGGTCTAATGGTCCATGCAAATCCCCGTGGAGCACCAAAACAGTGTGGAATAACTCATGAAAATGACCCTAAAACGCGAAAACGATGAGTTTTTGGTCATAACTCTCAAACATGTATCGGGTCTTAGGATCGTTGTAAATCCCCCAAGAGCGCCAAAACAGTGTGCAATAGCTCACGAAAACGGCCATAAAACGTGAAAAACGACGAGTTTTTGGTCATAACTCTCAAACATGTATCGGGTCTTAGGGTCGTTGTAAATCACCCTGGAACCCCAAAACTGTGGGCAATAACTCATGAAAACGGCCATAATATGCGAAATCGACAATTTTTTGGTTAAAATTGTCAAACATGTATCGGGTCTAATGGTCGTTGTAATTCGCCCTGAAACCCTAGAACTGTGGAATAGCTCATGAAAACGGTCATAAAACACAAGAACGACGAATTGTTGGTCATCCCCTTAAACATGCATCGGGTCTAATGGTCCATGCAAATCCCCGTGGAGCACCAAAACAGTGTGGAATAACTCATGAAAATGACCCTAAAACGCGAAAACGATGAGTTTTTGGTCATAACTCTCAAACATGTATCGGGTCTTAGGATCGTTGTAAATCCCCCAAGAGCGCCAAAACAGTGTGCAATAGCTCACGAAAACGGCCATAAAACGTGAAAAACGACGAGTTTTTGGTCATAACTCTCAAACATGTATCGGGTCTTAGGGTCGTTGTAAATCACCCTGGAACCCCAAAACTGTGGGCAATAACTCATGAAAACGGCCATAATATGCGAAATCGACAATTTTTTGGTTAAAATTGTCAAACATGTATCGGGTCTAATGGTCGTTGTAATTCGCCCTGAAACCCTAGAACTGTGGAATAGCTCATGAAAACGGTCATAAAACACAAGAACGACGAATTGTTGGTCATCCCCTTAAACATGCATCGGGTCTAATGGTCCATGCAAATCCCCGTGGAGCACCAAAACAGTGTGGAATAACTCATGAAAATGACCCTAAAACGCGAAAACGATGAGTTTTTGGTCATAACTCTCAAACATGTATCGGGTCTTAGGATCGTTGTAAATCCCCCAAGAGCGCCAAAACAGTGTGCAATAGCTCACGAAAACGGCCATAAAACGTGAAAAACGACGAGTTTTTGGTCATAACTCTCAAACATGTATCGGGTCTTAGGGTCGTTGTAAATCACCCTGGAACCCCAAAACTGTGGGCAATAACTCATGAAAACGGCCATAATATGCGAAATCGACAATTTTTTGGTTAAAATTGTCAAACATGTATCGGGTCTAATGGTCGTTGTAATTCGCCCTGAAACCCTAGAACTGTGGAATAGCTCATGAAAACGGTCATAAAACACAAGAACGACGAATTGTTGGTCATCCCCTTAAACATGCATCGGGTCTAATGGTCCATGCAAATCCCCGTGGAGCACCAAAACAGTGTGGAATAACTCATGAAAATGACCCTAAAACGCGAAAACGATGAGTTTTTGGTCATAACTCTCAAACATGTATCGGGTCTTAGGATCGTTGTAAATCCCCCAAGAGCGCCAAAACAGTGTGCAATAGCTCACGAAAACGGCCATAAAACGTGAAAAACGACGAGTTTTTGGTCATAACTCTCAAACATGTATCGGGTCTTAGGGTCGTTGTAAATCACCCTGGAACCCCAAAACTGTGGGCAATAACTCATGAAAACGGCCATAATATGCGAAATCGACAATTTTTTGGTTAAAATTGTCAAACATGTATCGGGTCTAATGGTCGTTGTAATTCGCCCTGAAACCCTAGAACTGTGGAATAGCTCATGAAAACGGTCATAAAACACAAGAACGACGAATTGTTGGTCATCCCCTTAAACATGCATCGGGTCTAATGGTCCATGCAAATCCCCGTGGAGCACCAAAACAGTGTGGAATAACTCATGAAAATGACCCTAAAACGCGAAAACGATGAGTTTTTGGTCATAACTCTCAAACATGTATCGGGTCTTAGGATCGTTGTAAATCCCCCAAGAGCGCCAAAACAGTGTGCAATAGCTCACGAAAACGGCCATAAAACGTGAAAAACGACGAGTTTTTGGTCATAACTCTCAAACATGTATCGGGTCTTAGGGTCGTTGTAAATCACCCTGGAACCCCAAAACTGTGGGCAATAACTCATGAAAACGGCCATAATATGCGAAATCGACAATTTTTTGGTTAAAATTGTCAAACATGTATCGGGTCTAATGGTCGTTGTAATTCGCCCTGAAACCCTAGAACTGTGGAATAGCTCATGAAAACGGTCATAAAACACAAGAACGACGAATTGTTGGTCATCCCCTTAAACATGCATCGGGTCTAATGGTCCATGCAAATCCCCGTGGAGCACCAAAACAGTGTGGAATAACTCATGAAAATGACCCTAAAACGCGAAAACGATGAGTTTTTGGTCATAACTCTCAAACATGTATCGGGTCTTAGGATCGTTGTAAATCCCCCAAGAGCGCCAAAACAGTGTGCAATAGCTCACGAAAACGGCCATAAAACGTGAAAAACGACGAGTTTTTGGTCATAACTCTCAAACATGTATCGGGTCTTAGGGTCGTTGTAAATCACCCTGGAACCCCAAAACTGTGGGCAATAACTCATGAAAACGGCCATAATATGCGAAATCGACAATTTTTTGGTTAAAATTGTCAAACATGTATCGGGTCTAATGGTCGTTGTAATTCGCCCTGAAACCCTAGAACTGTGGAATAGCTCATGAAAACGGTCATAAAACACAAGAACGACGAATTGTTGGTCATCCCCTTAAACATGCATCGGGTCTAATGGTCCATGCAAATCCCCGTGGAGCACCAAAACAGTGTGGAATAACTCATGAAAATGACCCTAAAACGCGAAAACGATGAGTTTTTGGTCATAACTCTCAAACATGTATCGGGTCTTAGGATCGTTGTAAATCCCCCAAGAGCGCCAAAACAGTGTGCAATAGCTCACGAAAACGGCCATAAAACGTGAAAAACGACGAGTTTTTGGTCATAACTCTCAAACATGTATCGGGTCTTAGGGTCGTTGTAAATCACCCTGGAACCCCAAAACTGTGGGCAATAACTCATGAAAACGGCCATAATATGCGAAATCGACAATTTTTTGGTTAAAATTGTCAAACATGTATCGGGTCTAATGGTCGTTGTAATTCGCCCTGAAACCCTAGAACTGTGGAATAGCTCATGAAAACGGTCATAAAACACAAGAACGACGAATTGTTGGTCATCCCCTTAAACATGCATCGGGTCTAATGGTCCATGCAAATCCCCGTGGAGCACCAAAACAGTGTGGAATAACTCATGAAAATGACCCTAAAACGCGAAAACGATGAGTTTTTGGTCATAACTCTCAAACATGTATCGGGTCTTAGGATCGTTGTAAATCCCCCAAGAGCGCCAAAACAGTGTGCAATAGCTCACGAAAACGGCCATAAAACGTGAAAAACGACGAGTTTTTGGTCATAACTCTCAAACATGTATCGGGTCTTAGGGTCGTTGTAAATCACCCTGGAACCCCAAAACTGTGGGCAATAACTCATGAAAACGGCCATAATATGCGAAATCGACAATTTTTTGGTTAAAATTGTCAAACATGTATCGGGTCTAATGGTCGTTGTAATTCGCCCTGAAACCCTAGAACTGTGGAATAGCTCATGAAAACGGTCATAAAACACAAGAACGACGAATTGTTGGTCATCCCCTTAAACATGCATCGGGTCTAATGGTCCATGCAAATCCCCGTGGAGCACCAAAACAGTGTGGAATAACTCATGAAAATGACCCTAAAACGCGAAAACGATGAGTTTTTGGTCATAACTCTCAAACATGTATCGGGTCTTAGGATCGTTGTAAATCCCCCAAGAGCGCCAAAACAGTGTGCAATAGCTCACGAAAACGGCCATAAAACGTGAAAAACGACGAGTTTTTGGTCATAACTCTCAAACATGTATCGGGTCTTAGGGTCGTTGTAAATCACCCTGGAACCCCAAAACTGTGGGCAATAACTCATGAAAACGGCCATAATATGCGAAATCGACAATTTTTTGGTTAAAATTGTCAAACATGTATCGGGTCTAATGGTCGTTGTAATTCGCCCTGAAACCCTAGAACTGTGGAATAGCTCATGAAAACGGTCATAAAACACAAGAACGACGAATTGTTGGTCATCCCCTTAAACATGCATCGGGTCTAATGGTCCATGCAAATCCCCGTGGAGCACCAAAACAGTGTGGAATAACTCATGAAAATGACCCTAAAACGCGAAAACGATGAGTTTTTGGTCATAACTCTCAAACATGTATCGGGTCTTAGGATCGTTGTAAATCCCCCAAGAGCGCCAAAACAGTGTGCAATAGCTCACGAAAACGGCCATAAAACGTGAAAAACGACGAGTTTTTGGTCATAACTCTCAAACATGTATCGGGTCTTAGGGTCGTTGTAAATCACCCTGGAACCCCAAAACTGTGGGCAATAACTCATGAAAACGGCCATAATATGCGAAATCGACAATTTTTTGGTTAAAATTGTCAAACATGTATCGGGTCTAATGGTCGTTGTAATTCGCCCTGAAACCCTAGAACTGTGGAATAGCTCATGAAAACGGTCATAAAACACAAGAACGACGAATTGTTGGTCATCCCCTTAAACATGCATCGGGTCTAATGGTCCATGCAAATCCCCGTGGAGCACCAAAACAGTGTGGAATAACTCATGAAAATGACCCTAAAACGCGAAAACGATGAGTTTTTGGTCATAACTCTCAAACATGTATCGGGTCTTAGGATCGTTGTAAATCCCCCAAGAGCGCCAAAACAGTGTGCAATAGCTCACGAAAACGGCCATAAAACGTGAAAAACGACGAGTTTTTGGTCATAACTCTCAAACATGTATCGGGTCTTAGGGTCGTTGTAAATCACCCTGGAACCCCAAAACTGTGGGCAATAACTCATGAAAACGGCCATAATATGCGAAATCGACAATTTTTTGGTTAAAATTGTCAAACATGTATCGGGTCTAATGGTCGTTGTAATTCGCCCTGAAACCCTAGAACTGTGGAATAGCTCATGAAAACGGTCATAAAACACAAGAACGACGAATTGTTGGTCATCCCCTTAAACATGCATCGGGTCTAATGGTCCATGCAAATCCCCGTGGAGCACCAAAACAGTGTGGAATAACTCATGAAAATGACCCTAAAACGCGAAAACGATGAGTTTTTGGTCATAACTCTCAAACATGTATCGGGTCTTAGGATCGTTGTAAATCCCCCAAGAGCGCCAAAACAGTGTGCAATAGCTCACGAAAACGGCCATAAAACGTGAAAAACGACGAGTTTTTGGTCATAACTCTCAAACATGTATCGGGTCTTAGGGTCGTTGTAAATCACCCTGGAACCCCAAAACTGTGGGCAATAACTCATGAAAACGGCCATAATATGCGAAATCGACAATTTTTTGGTTAAAATTGTCAAACATGTATCGGGTCTAATGGTCGTTGTAATTCGCCCTGAAACCCTAGAACTGTGGAATAGCTCATGAAAACGGTCATAAAACACAAGAACGACGAATTGTTGGTCATCCCCTTAAACATGCATCGGGTCTAATGGTCCATGCAAATCCCCGTGGAGCACCAAAACAGTGTGGAATAACTCATGAAAATGACCCTAAAACGCGAAAACGATGAGTTTTTGGTCATAACTCTCAAACATGTATCGGGTCTTAGGATCGTTGTAAATCCCCCAAGAGCGCCAAAACAGTGTGCAATAGCTCACGAAAACGGCCATAAAACGTGAAAAACGACGAGTTTTTGGTCATAACTCTCAAACATGTATCGGGTCTTAGGGTCGTTGTAAATCACCCTGGAACCCCAAAACTGTGGGCAATAACTCATGAAAACGGCCATAATATGCGAAATCGACAATTTTTTGGTTAAAATTGTCAAACATGTATCGGGTCTAATGGTCGTTGTAATTCGCCCTGAAACCCTAGAACTGTGGAATAGCTCATGAAAACGGTCATAAAACACAAGAACGACGAATTGTTGGTCATCCCCTTAAACATGCATCGGGTCTAATGGTCCATGCAAATCCCCGTGGAGCACCAAAACAGTGTGGAATAACTCATGAAAATGACCCTAAAACGCGAAAACGATGAGTTTTTGGTCATAACTCTCAAACATGTATCGGGTCTTAGGATCGTTGTAAATCCCCCAAGAGCGCCAAAACAGTGTGCAATAGCTCACGAAAACGGCCATAAAACGTGAAAAACGACGAGTTTTTGGTCATAACTCTCAAACATGTATCGGGTCTTAGGGTCGTTGTAAATCACCCTGGAACCCCAAAACTGTGGGCAATAACTCATGAAAACGGCCATAATATGCGAAATCGACAATTTTTTGGTTAAAATTGTCAAACATGTATCGGGTCTAATGGTCGTTGTAATTCGCCCTGAAACCCTAGAACTGTGGAATAGCTCATGAAAACGGTCATAAAACACAAGAACGACGAATTGTTGGTCATCCCCTTAAACATGCATCGGGTCTAATGGTCCATGCAAATCCCCGTGGAGCACCAAAACAGTGTGGAATAACTCATGAAAATGACCCTAAAACGCGAAAACGATGAGTTTTTGGTCATAACTCTCAAACATGTATCGGGTCTTAGGATCGTTGTAAATCCCCCAAGAGCGCCAAAACAGTGTGCAATAGCTCACGAAAACGGCCATAAAACGTGAAAAACGACGAGTTTTTGGTCATAACTCTCAAACATGTATCGGGTCTTAGGGTCGTTGTAAATCACCCTGGAACCCCAAAACTGTGGGCAATAACTCATGAAAACGGCCATAATATGCGAAATCGACAATTTTTTGGTTAAAATTGTCAAACATGTATCGGGTCTAATGGTCGTTGTAATTCGCCCTGAAACCCTAGAACTGTGGAATAGCTCATGAAAACGGTCATAAAACACAAGAACGACGAATTGTTGGTCATCCCCTTAAACATGCATCGGGTCTAATGGTCCATGCAAATCCCCGTGGAGCACCAAAACAGTGTGGAATAACTCATGAAAATGACCCTAAAACGCGAAAACGATGAGTTTTTGGTCATAACTCTCAAACATGTATCGGGTCTTAGGATCGTTGTAAATCCCCCAAGAGCGCCAAAACAGTGTGCAATAGCTCACGAAAACGGCCATAAAACGTGAAAAACGACGAGTTTTTGGTCATAACTCTCAAACATGTATCGGGTCTTAGGGTCGTTGTAAATCACCCTGGAACCCCAAAACTGTGGGCAATAACTCATGAAAACGGCCATAATATGCGAAATCGACAATTTTTTGGTTAAAATTGTCAAACATGTATCGGGTCTAATGGTCGTTGTAATTCGCCCTGAAACCCTAGAACTGTGGAATAGCTCATGAAAACGGTCATAAAACACAAGAACGACGAATTGTTGGTCATCCCCTTAAACATGCATCGGGTCTAATGGTCCATGCAAATCCCCGTGGAGCACCAAAACAGTGTGGAATAACTCATGAAAATGACCCTAAAACGCGAAAACGATGAGTTTTTGGTCATAACTCTCAAACATGTATCGGGTCTTAGGATCGTTGTAAATCCCCCAAGAGCGCCAAAACAGTGTGCAATAGCTCACGAAAACGGCCATAAAACGTGAAAAACGACGAGTTTTTGGTCATAACTCTCAAACATGTATCGGGTCTTAGGGTCGTTGTAAATCACCCTGGAACCCCAAAACTGTGGGCAATAACTCATGAAAACGGCCATAATATGCGAAATCGACAATTTTTTGGTTAAAATTGTCAAACATGTATCGGGTCTAATGGTCGTTGTAATTCGCCCTGAAACCCTAGAACTGTGGAATAGCTCATGAAAACGGTCATAAAACACAAGAACGACGAATTGTTGGTCATCCCCTTAAACATGCATCGGGTCTAATGGTCCATGCAAATCCCCGTGGAGCACCAAAACAGTGTGGAATAACTCATGAAAATGACCCTAAAACGCGAAAACGATGAGTTTTTGGTCATAACTCTCAAACATGTATCGGGTCTTAGGATCGTTGTAAATCCCCCAAGAGCGCCAAAACAGTGTGCAATAGCTCACGAAAACGGCCATAAAACGTGAAAAACGACGAGTTTTTGGTCATAACTCTCAAACATGTATCGGGTCTTAGGGTCGTTGTAAATCACCCTGGAACCCCAAAACTGTGGGCAATAACTCATGAAAACGGCCATAATATGCGAAATCGACAATTTTTGGTTA
This sequence comes from Avena eriantha, assembly GCA_910589775.1. Taxonomy (NCBI): domain Eukaryota; kingdom Viridiplantae; phylum Streptophyta; class Magnoliopsida; order Poales; family Poaceae; genus Avena; species Avena eriantha. The sequence goes on from CAJUXJ010002533.1 coordinate 28,139, forward strand.
AAATTGTCAAACATGTATCGGGTCTAATGGTCGTTGTAATTCGCCCTGAAACCCTAGAACTGTGGAATAGCTCATGAAAACGGTCATAAAACACAAGAACGACGAATTGTTGGTCATCCCCTTAAACATGCATCGGGTCTAATGGTCCATGCAAATCCCCGTGGAGCACCAAAACAGTGTGGAATAACTCATGAAAATGACCCTAAAACGCGAAAACGATGAGTTTTTGGTCATAACTCTCAAACATGTATCGGGTCTTAGGATCGTTGTAAATCCCCCAAGAGCGCCAAAACAGTGTGCAATAGCTCACGAAAACGGCCATAAAACGTGAAAAACGACGAGTTTTTGGTCATAACTCTCAAACATGTATCGGGTCTTAGGGTCGTTGTAAATCACCCTGGAACCCCAAAACTGTGGGCAATAACTCATGAAAACGGCCATAATATGCGAAATCGACAATTTTTTGGTTAAAATTGTCAAACATGTATCGGGTCTAATGGTCGTTGTAATTCGCCCTGAAACCCTAGAACTGTGGAATAGCTCATGAAAACGGTCATAAAACACAAGAACGACGAATTGTTGGTCATCCCCTTAAACATGCATCGGGTCTAATGGTCCATGCAAATCCCCGTGGAGCACCAAAACAGTGTGGAATAACTCATGAAAATGACCCTAAAACGCGAAAACGATGAGTTTTTGGTCATAACTCTCAAACATGTATCGGGTCTTAGGATCGTTGTAAATCCCCCAAGAGCGCCAAAACAGTGTGCAATAGCTCACGAAAACGGCCATAAAACGTGAAAAACGACGAGTTTTTGGTCATAACTCTCAAACATGTATCGGGTCTTAGGGTCGTTGTAAATCACCCTGGAACCCCAAAACTGTGGGCAATAACTCATGAAAACGGCCATAATATGCGAAATCGACAATTTTTTGGTTAAAATTGTCAAACATGTATCGGGTCTAATGGTCGTTGTAATTCGCCCTGAAACCCTAGAACTGTGGAATAGCTCATGAAAACGGTCATAAAACACAAGAACGACGAATTGTTGGTCATCCCCTTAAACATGCATCGGGTCTAATGGTCCATGCAAATCCCCGTGGAGCACCAAAACAGTGTGGAATAACTCATGAAAATGACCCTAAAACGCGAAAACGATGAGTTTTTGGTCATAACTCTCAAACATGTATCGGGTCTTAGGATCGTTGTAAATCCCCCAAGAGCGCCAAAACAGTGTGCAATAGCTCACGAAAACGGCCATAAAACGTGAAAAACGACGAGTTTTTGGTCATAACTCTCAAACATGTATCGGGTCTTAGGGTCGTTGTAAATCACCCTGGAACCCCAAAACTGTGGGCAATAACTCATGAAAACGGCCATAATATGCGAAATCGACAATTTTTTGGTTAAAATTGTCAAACATGTATCGGGTCTAATGGTCGTTGTAATTCGCCCTGAAACCCTAGAACTGTGGAATAGCTCATGAAAACGGTCATAAAACACAAGAACGACGAATTGTTGGTCATCCCCTTAAACATGCATCGGGTCTAATGGTCCATGCAAATCCCCGTGGAGCACCAAAACAGTGTGGAATAACTCATGAAAATGACCCTAAAACGCGAAAACGATGAGTTTTTGGTCATAACTCTCAAACATGTATCGGGTCTTAGGATCGTTGTAAATCCCCCAAGAGCGCCAAAACAGTGTGCAATAGCTCACGAAAACGGCCATAAAACGTGAAAAACGACGAGTTTTTGGTCATAACTCTCAAACATGTATCGGGTCTTAGGGTCGTTGTAAATCACCCTGGAACCCCAAAACTGTGGGCAATAACTCATGAAAACGGCCATAATATGCGAAATCGACAATTTTTTGGTTAAAATTGTCAAACATGTATCGGGTCTAATGGTCGTTGTAATTCGCCCTGAAACCCTAGAACTGTGGAATAGCTCATGAAAACGGTCATAAAACACAAGAACGACGAATTGTTGGTCATCCCCTTAAACATGCATCGGGTCTAATGGTCCATGCAAATCCCCGTGGAGCACCAAAACAGTGTGGAATAACTCATGAAAATGACCCTAAAACGCGAAAACGATGAGTTTTTGGTCATAACTCTCAAACATGTATCGGGTCTTAGGATCGTTGTAAATCCCCCAAGAGCGCCAAAACAGTGTGCAATAGCTCACGAAAACGGCCATAAAACGTGAAAAACGACGAGTTTTTGGTCATAACTCTCAAACATGTATCGGGTCTTAGGGTCGTTGTAAATCACCCTGGAACCCCAAAACTGTGGGCAATAACTCATGAAAACGGCCATAATATGCGAAATCGACAATTTTTGGTTAAAATTGTCAAACATGTATCGGGTCTAATGGTCGTTGTAATTCGCCCTGAAACCCTAGAACTGTGGAATAGCTCATGAAAACGGTCATAAAACACAAGAACGACGAATTGTTGGTCATCCCCTTAAACATGCATCGGGTCTAATGGTCCATGCAAATCCCCGTGGAGCACCAAAACAGTGTGGAATAACTCATGAAAATGACCCTAAAACGCGAAAACGATGAGTTTTTGGTCATAACTCTCAAACATGTATCGGGTCTTAGGATCGTTGTAAATCCCCCAAGAGCGCCAAAACAGTGTGCAATAGCTCACGAAAACGGCCATAAAACGTGAAAAACGACGAGTTTTTGGTCATAACTCTCAAACATGTATCGGGTCTTAGGGTCGTTGTAAATCACCCTGGAACCCCAAAACTGTGGGCAATAACTCATGAAAACGGCCATAATATGCGAAATCGACAATTTTTGGTTAAAATTGTCAAACATGTATCGGGTCTAATGGTCGTTGTAATTCGCCCTGAAACCCTAGAACTGTGGAATAGCTCATGAAAACGGTCATAAAACACAAGAACGACGAATTGTTGGTCATCCCCTTAAACATGCATCGGGTCTAATGGTCCATGCAAATCCCCGTGGAGCACCAAAACAGTGTGGAATAACTCATGAAAATGACCCTAAAACGCGAAAACGATGAGTTTTTGGTCATAACTCTCAAACATGTATCGGGTCTTAGGATCGTTGTAAATCCCCCAAGAGCGCCAAAACAGTGTGCAATAGCTCACGAAAACGGCCATAAAACGTGAAAAACGACGAGTTTTTGGTCATAACTCTCAAACATGTATCGGGTCTTAGGGTCGTTGTAAATCACCCTGGAACCCCAAAACTGTGGGCAATAACTCATGAAAACGGCCATAATATGCGAAATCGACAATTTTTTGGTTAAAATTGTCAAACATGTATCGGGTCTAATGGTCGTTGTAATTCGCCCTGAAACCCTAGAACTGTGGAATAGCTCATGAAAACGGTCATAAAACACAAGAACGACGAATTGTTGGTCATCCCCTTAAACATGCATCGGGTCTAATGGTCCATGCAAATCCCCGTGGAGCACCAAAACAGTGTGGAATAACTCATGAAAATGACCCTAAAACGCGAAAACGATGAGTTTTTGGTCATAACTCTCAAACATGTATCGGGTCTTAGGATCGTTGTAAATCCCCCAAGAGCGCCAAAACAGTGTGCAATAGCTCACGAAAACGGCCATAAAACGTGAAAAACGACGAGTTTTTGGTCATAACTCTCAAACATGTATCGGGTCTTAGGGTCGTTGTAAATCACCCTGGAACCCCAAAACTGTGGGCAATAACTCATGAAAACGGCCATAATATGCGAAATCGACAATTTTTTGGTTAAAATTGTCAAACATGTATCGGGTCTAATGGTCGTTGTAATTCGCCCTGAAACCCTAGAACTGTGGAATAGCTCATGAAAACGGTCATAAAACACAAGAACGACGAATTGTTGGTCATCCCCTTAAACATGCATCGGGTCTAATGGTCCATGCAAATCCCCGTGGAGCACCAAAACAGTGTGGAATAACTCATGAAAATGACCCTAAAACGCGAAAACGATGAGTTTTTGGTCATAACTCTCAAACATGTATCGGGTCTTAGGATCGTTGTAAATCCCCCAAGAGCGCCAAAACAGTGTGCAATAGCTCACGAAAACGGCCATAAAACGTGAAAAACGACGAGTTTTTGGTCATAACTCTCAAACATGTATCGGGTCTTAGGGTCGTTGTAAATCACCCTGGAACCCCAAAACTGTGGGCAATAACTCATGAAAACGGCCATAATATGCGAAATCGACAATTTTTTGGTTAAAATTGTCAAACATGTATCGGGTCTAATGGTCGTTGTAATTCGCCCTGAAACCCTAGAACTGTGGAATAGCTCATGAAAACGGTCATAAAACACAAGAACGACGAATTGTTGGTCATCCCCTTAAACATGCATCGGGTCTAATGGTCCATGCAAATCCCCGTGGAGCACCAAAACAGTGTGGAATAACTCATGAAAATGACCCTAAAACGCGAAAACGATGAGTTTTTGGTCATAACTCTCAAACATGTATCGGGTCTTAGGATCGTTGTAAATCCCCCAAGAGCGCCAAAACAGTGTGCAATAGCTCACGAAAACGGCCATAAAACGTGAAAAACGACGAGTTTTTGGTCATAACTCTCAAACATGTATCGGGTCTTAGGGTCGTTGTAAATCACCCTGGAACCCCAAAACTGTGGGCAATAACTCATGAAAACGGCCATAATATGCGAAATCGACAATTTTTTGGTTAAAATTGTCAAACATGTATCGGGTCTAATGGTCGTTGTAATTCGCCCTGAAACCCTAGAACTGTGGAATAGCTCATGAAAACGGTCATAAAACACAAGAACGACGAATTGTTGGTCATCCCCTTAAACATGCATCGGGTCTAATGGTCCATGCAAATCCCCGTGGAGCACCAAAACAGTGTGGAATAACTCATGAAAATGACCCTAAAACGCGAAAACGATGAGTTTTTGGTCATAACTCTCAAACATGTATCGGGTCTTAGGATCGTTGTAAATCCCCCAAGAGCGCCAAAACAGTGTGCAATAGCTCACGAAAACGGCCATAAAACGTGAAAAACGACGAGTTTTTGGTCATAACTCTCAAACATGTATCGGGTCTTAGGGTCGTTGTAAATCACCCTGGAACCCCAAAACTGTGGGCAATAACTCATGAAAACGGCCATAATATGCGAAATCGACAATTTTTTGGTTAAAATTGTCAAACATGTATCGGGTCTAATGGTCGTTGTAATTCGCCCTGAAACCCTAGAACTGTGGAATAGCTCATGAAAACGGTCATAAAACACAAGAACGACGAATTGTTGGTCATCCCCTTAAACATGCATCGGGTCTAATGGTCCATGCAAATCCCCGTGGAGCACCAAAACAGTGTGGAATAACTCATGAAAATGACCCTAAAACGCGAAAACGATGAGTTTTTGGTCATAACTCTCAAACATGTATCGGGTCTTAGGATCGTTGTAAATCCCCCAAGAGCGCCAAAACAGTGTGCAATAGCTCACGAAAACGGCCATAAAACGTGAAAAACGACGAGTTTTTGGTCATAACTCTCAAACATGTATCGGGTCTTAGGGTCGTTGTAAATCACCCTGGAACCCCAAAACTGTGGGCAATAACTCATGAAAACGGCCATAATATGCGAAATCGACAATTTTTTGGTTAAAATTGTCAAACATGTATCGGGTCTAATGGTCGTTGTAATTCGCCCTGAAACCCTAGAACTGTGGAATAGCTCATGAAAACGGTCATAAAACACAAGAACGACGAATTGTTGGTCATCCCCTTAAACATGCATCGGGTCTAATGGTCCATGCAAATCCCCGTGGAGCACCAAAACAGTGTGGAATAACTCATGAAAATGACCCTAAAACGCGAAAACGATGAGTTTTTGGTCATAACTCTCAAACATGTATCGGGTCTTAGGATCGTTGTAAATCCCCCAAGAGCGCCAAAACAGTGTGCAATAGCTCACGAAAACGGCCATAAAACGTGAAAAACGACGAGTTTTTGGTCATAACTCTCAAACATGTATCGGGTCTTAGGGTCGTTGTAAATCACCCTGGAACCCCAAAACTGTGGGCAATAACTCATGAAAACGGCCATAATATGCGAAATCGACAATTTTTTGGTTAAAATTGTCAAACATGTATCGGGTCTAATGGTCGTTGTAATTCGCCCTGAAACCCTAGAACTGTGGAATAGCTCATGAAAACGGTCATAAAACACAAGAACGACGAATTGTTGGTCATCCCCTTAAACATGCATCGGGTCTAATGGTCCATGCAAATCCCCGTGGAGCACCAAAACAGTGTGGAATAACTCATGAAAATGACCCTAAAACGCGAAAACGATGAGTTTTTGGTCATAACTCTCAAACATGTATCGGGTCTTAGGATCGTTGTAAATCCCCCAAGAGCGCCAAAACAGTGTGCAATAGCTCACGAAAACGGCCATAAAACGTGAAAAACGACGAGTTTTTGGTCATAACTCTCAAACATGTATCGGGTCTTAGGGTCGTTGTAAATCACCCTGGAACCCCAAAACTGTGGGCAATAACTCATGAAAACGGCCATAATATGCGAAATCGACAATTTTTTGGTTAAAATTGTCAAACATGTATCGGGTCTAATGGTCGTTGTAATTCGCCCTGAAACCCTAGAACTGTGGAATAGCTCATGAAAACGGTCATAAAACACAAGAACGACGAATTGTTGGTCATCCCCTTAAACATGCATCGGGTCTAATGGTCCATGCAAATCCCCGTGGAGCACCAAAACAGTGTGGAATAACTCATGAAAATGACCCTAAAACGCGAAAACGATGAGTTTTTGGTCATAACTCTCAAACATGTATCGGGTCTTAGGATCGTTGTAAATCCCCCAAGAGCGCCAAAACAGTGTGCAATAGCTCACGAAAACGGCCATAAAACGTGAAAAACGACGAGTTTTTGGTCATAACTCTCAAACATGTATCGGGTCTTAGGGTCGTTGTAAATCACCCTGGAACCCCAAAACTGTGGGCAATAACTCATGAAAACGGCCATAATATGCGAAATCGACAATTTTTTGGTTAAAATTGTCAAACATGTATCGGGTCTAATGGTCGTTGTAATTCGCCCTGAAACCCTAGAACTGTGGAATAGCTCATGAAAACGGTCATAAAACACAAGAACGACGAATTGTTGGTCATCCCCTTAAACATGCATCGGGTCTAATGGTCCATGCAAATCCCCGTGGAGCACCAAAACAGTGTGGAATAACTCATGAAAATGACCCTAAAACGCGAAAACGATGAGTTTTTGGTCATAACTCTCAAACATGTATCGGGTCTTAGGATCGTTGTAAATCCCCCAAGAGCGCCAAAACAGTGTGCAATAGCTCACGAAAACGGCCATAAAACGTGAAAAACGACGAGTTTTTGGTCATAACTCTCAAACATGTATCGGGTCTTAGGGTCGTTGTAAATCACCCTGGAACCCCAAAACTGTGGGCAATAACTCATGAAAACGGCCATAATATGCGAAATCGACAATTTTTTGGTTAAAATTGTCAAACATGTATCGGGTCTAATGGTCGTTGTAATTCGCCCTGAAACCCTAGAACTGTGGAATAGCTCATGAAAACGGTCATAAAACACAAGAACGACGAATTGTTGGTCATCCCCTTAAACATGCATCGGGTCTAATGGTCCATGCAAATCCCCGTGGAGCACCAAAACAGTGTGGAATAACTCATGAAAATGACCCTAAAACGCGAAAACGATGAGTTTTTGGTCATAACTCTCAAACATGTATCGGGTCTTAGGATCGTTGTAAATCCCCCAAGAGCGCCAAAACAGTGTGCAATAGCTCACGAAAACGGCCATAAAACGTGAAAAACGACGAGTTTTTGGTCATAACTCTCAAACATGTATCGGGTCTTAGGGTCGTTGTAAATCACCCTGGAACCCCAAAACTGTGGGCAATAACTCATGAAAACGGCCATAATATGCGAAATCGACAATTTTTTGGTTAAAATTGTCAAACATGTATCGGGTCTAATGGTCGTTGTAATTCGCCCTGAAACCCTAGAACTGTGGAATAGCTCATGAAAACGGTCATAAAACACAAGAACGACGAATTGTTGGTCATCCCCTTAAACATGCATCGGGTCTAATGGTCCATGCAAATCCCCGTGGAGCACCAAAACAGTGTGGAATAACTCATGAAAATGACCCTAAAACGCGAAAACGATGAGTTTTTGGTCATAACTCTCAAACATGTATCGGGTCTTAGGATCGTTGTAAATCCCCCAAGAGCGCCAAAACAGTGTGCAATAGCTCACGAAAACGGCCATAAAACGTGAAAAACGACGAGTTTTTGGTCATAACTCTCAAACATGTATCGGGTCTTAGGGTCGTTGTAAATCACCCTGGAACCCCAAAACTGTGGGCAATAACTCATGAAAACGGCCATAATATGCGAAATCGACAATTTTTTGGTTAAAATTGTCAAACATGTATCGGGTCTAATGGTCGTTGTAATTCGCCCTGAAACCCTAGAACTGTGGAATAGCTCATGAAAACGGTCATAAAACACAAGAACGACGAATTGTTGGTCATCCCCTTAAACATGCATCGGGTCTAATGGTCCATGCAAATCCCCGTGGAGCACCAAAACAGTGTGGAATAACTCATGAAAATGACCCTAAAACGCGAAAACGATGAGTTTTTGGTCATAACTCTCAAACATGTATCGGGTCTTAGGATCGTTGTAAATCCCCCAAGAGCGCCAAAACAGTGTGCAATAGCTCACGAAAACGGCCATAAAACGTGAAAAACGACGAGTTTTTGGTCATAACTCTCAAACATGTATCGGGTCTTAGGGTCGTTGTAAATCACCCTGGAACCCCAAAACTGTGGGCAATAACTCATGAAAACGGCCATAATATGCGAAATCGACAATTTTTTGGTTAAAATTGTCAAACATGTATCGGGTCTAATGGTCGTTGTAATTCGCCCTGAAACCCTAGAACTGTGGAATAGCTCATGAAAACGGTCATAAAACACAAGAACGACGAATTGTTGGTCATCCCCTTAAACATGCATCGGGTCTAATGGTCCATGCAAATCCCCGTGGAGCACCAAAACAGTGTGGAATAACTCATGAAAATGACCCTAAAACGCGAAAACGATGAGTTTTTGGTCATAACTCTCAAACATGTATCGGGTCTTAGGATCGTTGTAAATCCCCCAAGAGCGCCAAAACAGTGTGCAATAGCTCACGAAAACGGCCATAAAACGTGAAAAACGACGAGTTTTTGGTCATAACTCTCAAACATGTATCGGGTCTTAGGGTCGTTGTAAATCACCCTGGAACCCCAAAACTGTGGGCAATAACTCATGAAAACGGCCATAATATGCGAAATCGACAATTTTTGGTTAAAATTGTCAAACATGTATCGGGTCTAATGGTCGTTGTAATTCGCCCTGAAACCCTAGAACTGTGGAATAGCTCATGAAAACGGTCATAAAACACAAGAACGACGAATTGTTGGTCATCCCCTTAAACATGCATCGGGTCTAATGGTCCATGCAAATCCCCGTGGAGCACCAAAACAGTGTGGAATAACTCATGAAAATGACCCTAAAACGCGAAAACGATGAGTTTTTGGTCATAACTCTCAAACATGTATCGGGTCTTAGGATCGTTGTAAATCCCCCAAGAGCGCCAAAACAGTGTGCAATAGCTCACGAAAACGGCCATAAAACGTGAAAAACGACGAGTTTTTGGTCATAACTCTCAAACATGTATCGGGTCTTAGGGTCGTTGTAAATCACCCTGGAACCCCAAAACTGTGGGCAATAACTCATGAAAACGGCCATAATATGCGAAATCGACAATTTTTTGGTTAAAATTGTCAAACATGTATCGGGTCTAATGGTCGTTGTAATTCGCCCTGAAACCCTAGAACTGTGGAATAGCTCATGAAAACGGTCATAAAACACAAGAACGACGAATTGTTGGTCATCCCCTTAAACATGCATCGGGTCTAATGGTCCATGCAAATCCCCGTGGAGCACCAAAACAGTGTGGAATAACTCATGAAAATGACCCTAAAACGCGAAAACGATGAGTTTTTGGTCATAACTCTCAAACATGTATCGGGTCTTAGGATCGTTGTAAATCCCCCAAGAGCGCCAAAACAGTGTGCAATAGCTCACGAAAACGGCCATAAAACGTGAAAAACGACGAGTTTTTGGTCATAACTCTCAAACATGTATCGGGTCTTAGGGTCGTTGTAAATCACCCTGGAACCCCAAAACTGTGGGCAATAACTCATGAAAACGGCCATAATATGCGAAATCGACAATTTTTTGGTTAAAATTGTCAAACATGTATCGGGTCTAATGGTCGTTGTAATTCGCCCTGAAACCCTAGAACTGTGGAATAGCTCATGAAAACGGTCATAAAACACAAGAACGACGAATTGTTGGTCATCCCCTTAAACATGCATCGGGTCTAATGGTCCATGCAAATCCCCGTGGAGCACCAAAACAGTGTGGAATAACTCATGAAAATGACCCTAAAACGCGAAAACGATGAGTTTTTGGTCATAACTCTCAAACATGTATCGGGTCTTAGGATCGTTGTAAATCCCCCAAGAGCGCCAAAACAGTGTGCAATAGCTCACGAAAACGGCCATAAAACGTGAAAAACGACGAGTTTTTGGTCATAACTCTCAAACATGTATCGGGTCTTAGGGTCGTTGTAAATCACCCTGGAACCCCAAAACTGTGGGCAATAACTCATGAAAACGGCCATAATATGCGAAATCGACAATTTTTTGGTTAAAATTGTCAAACATGTATCGGGTCTAATGGTCGTTGTAATTCGCCCTGAAACCCTAGAACTGTGGAATAGCTCATGAAAACGGTCATAAAACACAAGAACGACGAATTGTTGGTCATCCCCTTAAACATGCATCGGGTCTAATGGTCCATGCAAATCCCCGTGGAGCACCAAAACAGTGTGGAATAACTCATGAAAATGACCCTAAAACGCGAAAACGATGAGTTTTTGGTCATAACTCTCAAACATGTATCGGGTCTTAGGATCGTTGTAAATCCCCCAAGAGCGCCAAAACAGTGTGCAATAGCTCACGAAAACGGCCATAAAACGTGAAAAACGACGAGTTTTTGGTCATAACTCTCAAACATGTATCGGGTCTTAGGGTCGTTGTAAATCACCCTGGAACCCCAAAACTGTGGGCAATAACTCATGAAAACGGCCATAATATGCGAAATCGACAATTTTTTGGTTAAAATTGTCAAACATGTATCGGGTCTAATGGTCGTTGTAATTCGCCCTGAAACCCTAGAACTGTGGAATAGCTCATGAAAACGGTCATAAAACACAAGAACGACGAATTGTTGGTCATCCCCTTAAACATGCATCGGGTCTAATGGTCCATGCAAATCCCCGTGGAGCACCAAAACAGTGTGGAATAACTCATGAAAATGACCCTAAAACGCGAAAACGATGAGTTTTTGGTCATAACTCTCAAACATGTATCGGGTCTTAGGATCGTTGTAAATCCCCCAAGAGCGCCAAAACAGTGTGCAATAGCTCACGAAAACGGCCATAAAACGTGAAAAACGACGAGTTTTTGGTCATAACTCTCAAACATGTATCGGGTCTTAGGGTCGTTGTAAATCACCCTGGAACCCCAAAACTGTGGGCAATAACTCATGAAAACGGCCATAATATGCGAAATCGACAATTTTTTGGTTAAAATTGTCAAACATGTATCGGGTCTAATGGTCGTTGTAATTCGCCCTGAAACCCTAGAACTGTGGAATAGCTCATGAAAACGGTCATAAAACACAAGAACGACGAATTGTTGGTCATCCCCTTAAACATGCATCGGGTCTAATGGTCCATGCAAATCCCCGTGGAGCACCAAAACAGTGTGGAATAACTCATGAAAATGACCCTAAAACGCGAAAACGATGAGTTTTTGGTCATAACTCTCAAACATGTATCGGGTCTTAGGATCGTTGTAAATCCCCCAAGAGCGCCAAAACAGTGTGCAATAGCTCACGAAAACGGCCATAAAACGTGAAAAACGACGAGTTTTTGGTCATAACTCTCAAACATGTATCGGGTCTTAGGGTCGTTGTAAATCACCCTGGAACCCCAAAACTGTGGGCAATAACTCATGAAAACGGCCATAATATGCGAAATCGACAATTTTTTGGTTAAAATTGTCAAACATGTATCGGGTCTAATGGTCGTTGTAATTCGCCCTGAAACCCTAGAACTGTGGAATAGCTCATGAAAACGGTCATAAAACACAAGAACGACGAATTGTTGGTCATCCCCTTAAACATGCATCGGGTCTAATGGTCCATGCAAATCCCCGTGGAGCACCAAAACAGTGTGGAATAACTCATGAAAATGACCCTAAAACGCGAAAACGATGAGTTTTTGGTCATAACTCTCAAACATGTATCGGGTCTTAGGATCGTTGTAAATCCCCCAAGAGCGCCAAAACAGTGTGCAATAGCTCACGAAAACGGCCATAAAACGTGAAAAACGACGAGTTTTTGGTCATAACTCTCAAACATGTATCGGGTCTTAGGGTCGTTGTAAATCACCCTGGAACCCCAAAACTGTGGGCAATAACTCATGAAAACGGCCATAATATGCGAAATCGACAATTTTTTGGTTAAAATTGTCAAACATGTATCGGGTCTAATGGTCGTTGTAATTCGCCCTGAAACCCTAGAACTGTGGAATAGCTCATGAAACGGTCATAAAACACAAGAACGACGAATTGTTGGTCATCCCCTTAAACATGCATCGGGTCTAATGGTCCATGCAAATCCCCGTGGAGCACCAAAACAGTGTGGAATAACTCATGAAAATGACCCTAAAACGCGAAAACGATGAGTTTTTGGTCATAACTCTCAAACATGTATCGGGTCTTAGGATCGTTGTAAATCCCCCAAGAGCGCCAAAACAGTGTGCAATAGCTCACGAAAACGGCCATAAAACGTGAAAAACGACGAGTTTTTGGTCATAACTCTCAAACATGTATCGGGTCTTAGGGTCGTTGTAAATCACCCTGGAACCCCAAAACTGTGGGCAATAACTCATGAAAACGGCCATAATATGCGAAATCGACAATTTTTTGGTTAAAATTGTCAAACATGTATCGGGTCTAATGGTCGTTGTAATTCGCCCTGAAACCCTAGAACTGTGGAATAGCTCATGAAAACGGTCATAAAACACAAGAACGACGAATTGTTGGTCATCCCCTTAAACATGCATCGGGTCTAATGGTCCATGCAAATCCCCGTGGAGCACCAAAACAGTGTGGAATAACTCATGAAAATGACCCTAAAACGCGAAAACGATGAGTTTTTGGTCATAACTCTCAAACATGTATCGGGTCTTAGGATCGTTGTAAATCCCCCAAGAGCGCCAAAACAGTGTGCAATAGCTCACGAAAACGGCCATAAAACGTGAAAAACGACGAGTTTTTGGTCATAACTCTCAAACATGTATCGGGTCTTAGGGTCGTTGTAAATCACCCTGGAACCCCAAAACTGTGGGCAATAACTCATGAAAACGGCCATAATATGCGAAATCGACAATTTTTTGGTTAAAATTGTCAAACATGTATCGGGTCTAATGGTCGTTGTAATTCGCCCTGAAACCCTAGAACTGTGGAATAGCTCATGAAAACGGTCATAAAACACAAGAACGACGAATTGTTGGTCATCCCCTTAAACATGCATCGGGTCTAATGGTCCATGCAAATCCCCGTGGAGCACCAAAACAGTGTGGAATAACTCATGAAAATGACCCTAAAACGCGAAAACGATGAGTTTTTGGTCATAACTCTCAAACATGTATCGGGTCTTAGGATCGTTGTAAATCCCCCAAGAGCGCCAAAACAGTGTGCAATAGCTCACGAAAACGGCCATAAAACGTGAAAAACGACGAGTTTTTGGTCATAACTCTCAAACATGTATCGGGTCTTAGGGTCGTTGTAAATCACCCTGGAACCCCAAAACTGTGGGCAATAACTCATGAAAACGGCCATAATATGCGAAATCGACAATTTTTTGGTTAAAATTGTCAAACATGTATCGGGTCTAATGGTCGTTGTAATTCGCCCTGAAACCCTAGAACTGTGGAATAGCTCATGAAAACGGTCATAAAACACAAGAACGACGAATTGTTGGTCATCCCCTTAAACATGCATCGGGTCTAATGGTCCATGCAAATCCCCGTGGAGCACCAAAACAGTGTGGAATAACTCATGAAAATGACCCTAAAACGCGAAAACGATGAGTTTTTGGTCATAACTCTCAAACATGTATCGGGTCTTAGGATCGTTGTAAATCCCCCAAGAGCGCCAAAACAGTGTGCAATAGCTCACGAAAACGGCCATAAAACGTGAAAAACGACGAGTTTTTGGTCATAACTCTCAAACATGTATCGGGTCTTAGGGTCGTTGTAAATCACCCTGGAACCCCAAAACTGTGGGCAATAACTCATGAAAACGGCCATAATATGCGAAATCGACAATTTTTTGGTTAAAATTGTCAAACATGTATCGGGTCTAATGGTCGTTGTAATTCGCCCTGAAACCCTAGAACTGTGGAATAGCTCATGAAAACGGTCATAAAACACAAGAACGACGAATTGTTGGTCATCCCCTTAAACATGCATCGGGTCTAATGGTCCATGCAAATCCCCGTGGAGCACCAAAACAGTGTGGAATAACTCATGAAAATGACCCTAAAACGCGAAAACGATGAGTTTTTGGTCATAACTCTCAAACATGTATCGGGTCTTAGGATCGTTGTAAATCCCCCAAGAGCGCCAAAACAGTGTGCAATAGCTCACGAAAACGGCCATAAAACGTGAAAAACGACGAGTTTTTGGTCATAACTCTCAAACATGTATCGGGTCTTAGGGTCGTTGTAAATCACCCTGGAACCCCAAAACTGTGGGCAATAACTCATGAAAACGGCCATAATATGCGAAATCGACAATTTTTTGGTTAAAATTGTCAAACATGTATCGGGTCTAATGGTCGTTGTAATTCGCCCTGAAACCCTAGAACTGTGGAATAGCTCATGAAAACGGTCATAAAACACAAGAACGACGAATTGTTGGTCATCCCCTTAAACATGCATCGGGTCTAATGGTCCATGCAAATCCCCGTGGAGCACCAAAACAGTGTGGAATAACTCATGAAAATGACCCTAAAACGCGAAAACGATGAGTTTTTGGTCATAACTCTCAAACATGTATCGGGTCTTAGGATCGTTGTAAATCCCCCAAGAGCGCCAAAACAGTGTGCAATAGCTCACGAAAACGGCCATAAAACGTGAAAAACGACGAGTTTTTGGTCATAACTCTCAAACATGTATCGGGTCTTAGGGTCGTTGTAAATCACCCTGGAACCCCAAAACTGTGGGCAATAACTCATGAAAACGGCCATAATATGCGAAATCGACAATTTTTTGGTTAAAATTGTCAAACATGTATCGGGTCTAATGGTCGTTGTAATTCGCCCTGAAACCCTAGAACTGTGGAATAGCTCATGAAAACGGTCATAAAACACAAGAACGACGAATTGTTGGTCATCCCCTTAAACATGCATCGGGTCTAATGGTCCATGCAAATCCCCGTGGAGCACCAAAACAGTGTGGAATAACTCATGAAAATGACCCTAAAACGCGAAAACGATGAGTTTTTGGTCATAACTCTCAAACATGTATCGGGTCTTAGGATCGTTGTAAATCCCCCAAGAGCGCCAAAACAGTGTGCAATAGCTCACGAAAACGGCCATAAAACGTGAAAAACGACGAGTTTTTGGTCATAACTCTCAAACATGTATCGGGTCTTAGGGTCGTTGTAAATCACCCTGGAACCCCAAAACTGTGGGCAATAACTCATGAAAACGGCCATAATATGCGAAATCGACAATTTTTTGGTTAAAATTGTCAAACATGTATCGGGTCTAATGGTCGTTGTAATTCGCCCTGAAACCCTAGAACTGTGGAATAGCTCATGAAAACGGTCATAAAACACAAGAACGACGAATTGTTGGTCATCCCCTTAAACATGCATCGGGTCTAATGGTCCATGCAAATCCCCGTGGAGCACCAAAACAGTGTGGAATAACTCATGAAAATGACCCTAAAACGCGAAAACGATGAGTTTTTGGTCATAACTCTCAAACATGTATCGGGTCTTAGGATCGTTGTAAATCCCCCAAGAGCGCCAAAACAGTGTGCAATAGCTCACGAAAACGGCCATAAAACGTGAAAAACGACGAGTTTTTGGTCATAACTCTCAAACATGTATCGGGTCTTAGGGTCGTTGTAAATCACCCTGGAACCCCAAAACTGTGGGCAATAACTCATGAAAACGGCCATAATATGCGAAATCGACAATTTTTTGGTTAAAATTGTCAAACATGTATCGGGTCTAATGGTCGTTGTAATTCGCCCTGAAACCCTAGAACTGTGGAATAGCTCATGAAAACGGTCATAAAACACAAGAACGACGAATTGTTGGTCATCCCCTTAAACATGCATCGGGTCTAATGGTCCATGCAAATCCCCGTGGAGCACCAAAACAGTGTGGAATAACTCATGAAAATGACCCTAAAACGCGAAAACGATGAGTTTTTGGTCATAACTCTCAAACATGTATCGGGTCTTAGGATCGTTGTAAATCCCCCAAGAGCGCCAAAACAGTGTGCAATAGCTCACGAAAACGGCCATAAAACGTGAAAAACGACGAGTTTTTGGTCATAACTCTCAAACATGTATCGGGTCTTAGGGTCGTTGTAAATCACCCTGGAACCCCAAAACTGTGGGCAATAACTCATGAAAACGGCCATAATATGCGAAATCGACAATTTTTTGGTTAAAATTGTCAAACATGTATCGGGTCTAATGGTCGTTGTAATTCGCCCTGAAACCCTAGAACTGTGGAATAGCTCATGAAAACGGTCATAAAACACAAGAACGACGAATTGTTGGTCATCCCCTTAAACATGCATCGGGTCTAATGGTCCATGCAAATCCCCGTGGAGCACCAAAACAGTGTGGAATAACTCATGAAAATGACCCTAAAACGCGAAAACGATGAGTTTTTGGTCATAACTCTCAAACATGTATCGGGTCTTAGGATCGTTGTAATCCCCAAGAGCGCCAAAACAGTGTGCATAGCTCACGAAAACGGCCATAAAACGTGAAAAACGACGAGTTTTTGGTCATAACTCTCAAACATGTATCGGGTCTTAGGGTCGTTGTAAATCACCCTGGAACCCCAAAACTGTGGGCAATAACTCATGAAAACGGCCATAATATGCGAAATCGACAATTTTTTTGGTTAAAATTGTCAAACATGTATCGGGTCTAATGGTCGTTGTAATTCGCCCTGAAACCCTAGAACTGTGGAATAGCTCATGAAAACGGTCATAAAACACAAGAACGACGAATTGTTGGTCATCCCCTTAAACATGCATCGGGTCTAATGGTCCATGCAAATCCCCGTGGAGCACCAAAACAGTGTGGAATAACTCATGAAAATGACCCTAAAACGCGAAAACGATGAGTTTTTGGTCATAACTCTCAAACATGTATCGGGTCTTAGGATCGTTTGTAAATCCCCCAAGAGCGCCAAAACAGTGTGCAATAGCTCACGAAAACGGCCATAAAACGTGAAAACGACGAGTTTTTGGTCATAACTCTCAAACATGTATCGGGTCTTAGGGTCGTTGTAAATCACCCTGGAACCCCAAACTGTGGGCAATAACTCATGAAAACGGCCATAATATGCGAAATCGGACAATTTTTTGGTTAAAATTGTCAAACATGTATCGGGTCTAATGGTCGTTGTAATTCGCCCTGAAACCCTAGAACTGTGGAATAGCTCATGAAAACGGTCATAAAACACAAGAACGACGAATTGTTGGTCATCCCCTTAAACATGCATCGGGTCTAATGGTCCATGCAAATCCCCGTGGAGCACCCAAAACAGTGTGGAATAACTCATGAAAATGACCCTAAAACGCGAAAACGATGAGTTTTTGGTCATAACTCTCAAACATGTATCGGGTCTTAGGATCGTTGTAAATCCCCCAAGAGCGCCAAAACAGTGTGCAATAGCTCACGAAAACGGCCATAAAACGTGAAAAACGACGAGTTTTTGGTCATAACTCTCAAACATGTATCGGGTCTTAGGGTCGTTGTAAATCACCCTGGAACCCCCAAAACTGTGGCAATAACTCATGAAAACGGCCATAATATGCGAAATCGCAATTTTTTGGTTAAAATTGTCAAACATGTATCGGGTCTAATGGTCGTTGTAATTCGCCCTGAAACCCTAGAACTGTGGAATAGCTCATGAAAACGGTCATAAAACACAAGAACGACGAATTGTTGGTCATCCCCTTAAACATGCATCGGGTCTAATGGTCCATGCAAATCCCCGTGGAGCACCAAAACAGTGTGGAATAACTCATGAAAATGACCCTAAAACGCGAAAACGATGAGTTTTTGGTCATAACTCTCAAACATGTATCGGGTCTTAGGATCGTTGTAAATCCCCCAAGAGCGCCAAAACAGTGTGCAATAGCTCACGAAAACGGCCATAAAACGTGAAAAACGACGAGTTTTTGGTCATAACTCTCAAACATGTATCGGGTCTTAGGGTCGTTGTAAATCACCCTGGAACCCCAAACTGTGGGCAATAACTCATGAAAACGGCCATAATATGCGAAATCGGCAATTTTTTGGTTAAAATTGTCAAACATGTATCGGGTCTAATGGTCGTTGTAATTCGCCCTGAAACCCTAGAACTGTGGAATAGCTCATGAAAACGGTCATAAAACACAAGAACGACGAATGTTGGTCATCCCCTTAAACATGCATCGGTCTAATGGTCCATGCAAATCCCCAGTGGAGCACCAAAACAGTGTGGAATAACTCATGAAAATGACCCTAAAACCAGAAACGATGAGTTTTTGGTCATAACTCTCAAACATGTATCGGGTCTTAGGATCGTTGTAAATCCCCCCAAGAGCGCCAAACAGTGTGCAATAGCTCACGAAAACGGCCATATAAACGTGAAAAACGACGAGTTTTGGTCATAACTCTCAAACATGTATCGGGTCTTAGGGTCGTTGTAAATCACCCTGGAACCCCAAAACTGTGGGCAATAACTCATGAAAACGGCCATAATATGCGAAATCGCAATTTTTTGGTTAAAATTGTCAAACATGTATCGGGTCTAATGGTCGTTGTAATTCGCCCTGAAACCCTAGAACTGTGGAATAGCTCATGAATAACGGTCATAAAACACAAGAACGACGAATGTTGGTCATCCCCTTAAACATGCATCGGGTCTAATGGTCCATGCAAATCCCCGTGGAGCACCAAAACAGTAGTGGAATAACTCATGAAAATGACCCTAAAAACGCTGAAAACGATGAGTTTTGGTCATAACTCTCAACATGTATCGGGTTCTTAGGATCGTGTAATCCCCCCAAGAGCGCCCAAAACAGTGTGCAATAGCTCACGAAACGGCCATAAAACGTGAAAAACGACGAGTTTTTGGTCATAACTCTCAAGCATGTATTGGGTCTTAGGGTCGTTGTAAATCACCCTGGAACCCCAAAACTGTGGGCAATAACTCATGAAAACGGCCATAATATGCGAAATCGGCAATTTTTTGGTTAAAATTGTCAAACATGTATCGGGTCTAATGGTCGTTGTAATTCGCCCTGAAACCCTGGAACTGTGGAATAGCTCATGAAAACGGTCATAAAACACAAGAACGACGAATTGTTGGTCATCCCCTTAAACATGCATCGGGTCTAATGGTCCATGCAAATCCCCGTGGAGCACCAAACAGTGTGGAATAACTCATGAAAATGACCCTAAAACGCGAAAACGATGAGTTTTTGGTCATAACTCTCAAACATGTATCGGGTCTTAGGATCGTTGTAAATCCCCCAGAGCGCCAAAACAGTGGGCCATAAAACGTGAAAAACGACGAGTTTTTGGTCATAACTCTCAAACATGTATCGGGTCTTAGGGTCGTTGTAAATCACCCTGGAACCCCAAAA